>JBBPSJ010000073.1:0-145054 GCA_038093535.1 Boletus reticulatus
AAGCAAGGTAATGTACCATCATTTGCGGCATCTTGATCTTACACTTCGGGATCCAAAGATAGTCAACGGGCCTTTGCGAATTCCATCCCATTTTCCTAGTGTTGCCGGCTCGCGACCTCGTCTATCGCATTCCTGACGAGTTCAGCGAGCTCCTCTTCCGCACCCACTACAGCTCGTACGCGACGTTCACGCGACAAGAGGCCACCGAACACCGTCTCTGGATCAAACGAAGGATGGGCTCTCTGGACAGCCTCTGCAAACTTAGCAGGGTGGGCTGTGGAAAGGATGACTTGAACAGTCGTGGCGGAGCTGTGGAAAAACATAGAGTGACTCCAGCATGCAATTTTAGGAAGCAGATCCCGAGACGTACTTGGACTTTGCAAACACCTCAGCAGCATGTAGTCCCACGGCAGTATGCGGGTCAACGAGGTATGTTCTTGTGTCATAGTATTTTCGGATGGTGGCGACCGTCTGTGGTCAGCGAGTTAGCTAGCTGCACCTCCCAGGTCAACATCGAATCGCACCTGCTCATCGTTCGCCTTGTCTGCGACAAAGTCCCTCCGTGCACCCTCAAGCACCGCCGACAAATCGACGTTCCCTTTGCTCTTAACAGCCATCATCCAGTCGCGTACCCGCTCACAGGCAGCTTCGCGCTTCGATTTCTCATCGTTCTGTGACACCTTCTCATAGGCAAGGTACCAGAGCAACCGTTCAAAGTTGCTTGATACGGCAATATCCATAGCAGGACTAACGGTTGCGTAAACACCACCTGCTACAGGGCCAGCATTGGGATCCACTTTCTGGTATGACCCACTATTCCAGAACCGGGAAAGGATATCGTTCGAATTTGTTGCGACGCCTAGTTTTCCCATAGGCAGGCCCATACGTTTGGCGTAATACCCTGCGAGGATGTCACCAAAGTTGCCAGTTGGCACGACAAATTGGATTTCAGAATGGTGGACGTCGACATTGGGGTTGCTGACGAGCTGGAAGTATGCAGAGAAGTAGTAGACAATCTGTACGAGAATACGGGCCCAGTTAATGGAGTTTACTGCTCCGAGGTGATGTTTTTCATTAAACTCTTTGTCAGCGAGGAGGGATTTGAGGATATCCTGTGCGAAGGGTTACTTGTCAGTGTGGAACAATGGAAGTTGCACTCGCCTGACAGTTGTCAAATGTCCCGCTGACAGACAGAGTGCGGACGTTTTCATCCAGAACGGTCGTCATCTGAGCCTCCTGGATCGGTGAGACTCGGCCCTGAGGGAAGAGTATGAAAACGGATATGTTGGCTTTGTTACGCAGGCCGTAAATAGCAGCACTTCCAGTATCGCCACTGGTGGCACCGACGACAGTTAGCTTTTCTAATGGTTCTCCGGAGGTTTTCTTGGAATTGCGTCTATTGAGAAAATACTCAAAGAGGTTCCCAACGAGCTGGAGCGCTAGGTCCTTGAATGCATAGGTAGGCCCGTGGAACAGCTCGAGTACGTGTATTTTGGGATCCAGTTGAACAAGAGGTGTGATGGATGGGACGCGGAACGCGGACGGGCCAACGGTGTATGTCTTGTTGACGAGTGAAACAAGATCGGCCGGGGGCAGTTCGTCGGGTGAGATGAAGAGTGAGAGGATGTTGGTGGCGAGTTGCTGGTAGGAGAGACCGACCCATTCAGATCGCCAATTTTCTGGAAGGGTTGGTATGTCTTTTGGAATGTAGAGCCCGCCGTCCGGGGCGAGTCCAGCGAGGACAACCTGTGTCAAGCCGGACGCGGCGAAGTCAGAGTGGAAATTGATGAATAGTGCGACATACATACGTCCTCGAAGGATTGCTCGCCTGGGTGTCCGCGTGTGGAAAAGTACTTCATCGTCGTCTCCGTCGTCGTGCTCGACGCTTTCAAGTCGAGCCGATCAACGTCGGAGTCAGGGTCAATCTAGATATACCTTTTTCGGAAAGGTTGAATTTCTCTCCGGATCATGCACTAGGTTCGTGTCTTGTTTGCCGCCTCTTTAGCAAGCCATCACTTACCAGATCCCTGTGGTACATTATATAGACACCGGCTCGCAGTGAGCCAGAAGGTTCATTTCAATCGATTCTTTTACTCATACGACAGATGGCGACTTTCCACCACAGAACTTGAAACTGTGGGGGTTTCTTAGGGCCACAACTTCTTATGGCTATCGTGTGAGTCAGTATGAATCAGTACTTATCTCGAAAAATTTACAAGCTGTGCACCCCCGATATGGAAGGTGGTCACGTGCATCCGTCACGTGACTTGGGGTTCCCCTCCGTGCACGTGGTTTTCGCTTCCCGCGCGCGCGCGGGGGTCGAGCACGACGAGCGTCGGGCGGGGCACGGCGGCGCTCGTCTCCCGAAAAACGCTCGTTCGGCCTCGGGAGGGGAGGGGTGTCACAGGGGAATGTACTGTACATCAAACCTCTATTTAAATCTCTATTTACAGTGGTGCAATGGGTAGTAAAGTGCTCCAGAAAGCAGTAAAGTGCGTGTAAAGTGCCCGGTTTGAGGGAGATAAGTGAGATAAGTGAGGCACCCCGAAATTTTTACAATTTTTACAATTTTTACGCGTGGAAAACGGACGCTGATTGGCTGTACCTGTAAAAATTTCCACGGGTCCGACTCCACCGCCCGCCCTTGGCTCAACACGTTACCCCTTCAGACCTCGACACCGTCCTCCGGCTGCGTGCGTTGACGCGCGCTTCCCGTTCTCGAAGCCTTCCCGCACGCTTTCGAGTGGATCCCCGACCCTCGCTCGCTCGCCCAGACTAGTAGATCACCAATATTCGTTGTATCTATTCGTGTAGTAGTTCTATGGCGACGAAAACATTAACCACACCCCTCCCACACAAGGGACGTGCTGCCCGACCCGCCGGCCCGCCGTCGCTCGTCCTCGCGCCGCGCGAGCGCGAGTCCAGCGTGCGGGGACTCCTGCGTCCGCCAGCGCGCCTTCCGTTTCCGGCAAGCGGCGCGATCCGGGATTCTCCGTGAGTGATCCTTTTACGATTTTTACAAGCTGTGTGGGGCACAGCTTGTAAAAATCCCCGATTAAACATACTTATCTCACTATCGCGCCGAGTCGTGTCATCAAGATCATGTAAATTACTTGGTCAATGCGACGAACCGGTGACGCTTTATATCCGACTCACAGACGGATAGATGTTATAAAGCAACCCACCGTTGTGTAAACCGTCTTATTTCCCTCGCTCAATGGTACACTCTGAATCGGGACCCAAGTTCCGTGTTGCTATCTGGTGAGGGGTCATATTCAAAACCTTTGAACCCGTCGTTTTAACAGTTTCGTAGCGGTGCCGGTATTGGGGGTCTCGTCCTCGCAATCACAATCAGAAAATATGCCCCGTCTATACCCATCGATCTATATGAAGCGCACGACTCCATCGACACTGCCGGTGTAGGAATCACCGTATGGAAGAAGGCGTACGATGTTATGATCAACCTTGGGCTGTTTGACGAGTTCAAACAGATATTTACTTATGGCCCTGAACATAACAAAGGTACTAGTTTTCGTTATGTTTGTTCTAGTCTGACCGTGACATCAGGTCAGATGTCGAGGCGATCGGACATTCGCGAGGGGGGTTACACATGGTTCCAAAGAGTCCATCGCCGTAAGTCCGTTCACCCGGCTTCCATCATTAGGATCTGTTCTCACACAAACCAAAAGGTGGGCCCTCTCCTATGCACCGTCAGCAAATGGTAGCTATACTGGAGAGCCACCTCCCGGCTTCATGCACGGTACATCCCAAAAAGCGGCTCGTCTGTTATGTAGAACCTGAACAAGAAGATGCACACTCAATAGCACCTATTAGACTCGAGTTCGCAGACGGTACTAGTGCGACGACCGATGTACTTATTGGAGCTGATGGAATTCACTCGGCCGTTCGGAAGACGATGTTTGAAGCAGCGTCCAGGGACGACGAAGAGGACAAGACATATTTCAAGCAATATATTGAGCCAACGTTCACAGGAATGATCGTCTATCGTGCCCTCGTCACCCAGGAGGTGTTGATGAAAGAAAACCCAGAACACATCTCATTGAAAGAGATGATAGGAGTAAGCGTTCAATTACATGGTGTATATTTCACACTCATTCTGCTGTACAGTACATTGGAAAAGGCAGGGTAGATATTCTTTTTTTACCTTGATGTTAAGGTCCACTCAGTCTGTATCTTTAGAGTCTTGTCACATATCCAATTGCAAAAGGCACGATCATTAACCTCGCGGCACTTACAAATGATCCGAGTTTAACGGGAACACAATACGAAGGACACTGGGTGTCTGATGCGACCCGTGACGAGGTTGTAGAATATTTTGAAGGCTTCGAACCTGACGTGAGGACGCTGGTAAAGGTGGGCATCCTCCACACCGGCGAACAAATCGCATTTACCCAATACATACATGATATAGCTCTGTGAGAAACCGTCCAAGTGGGCTCTGCATGTCGTGAAACCACTCCCATTTTGTGTGCGGAAGAGGATCGCCCTTATCGGAGATGCGGTGCGTTGTTTTTAAGCTGAACAACAACGTTGTTGGTATATTCCGCTGACATCGAATCACCTAGTGTCATGCCATGACACCTCACTTTGGTGCTGGTGCTGGCCAAGCGATCGACGTACGTCCCTCATAAATCCATTGCTTATATGTTGTCGCCCAACCGCGTCTAGGATGCATTCGTACTTGGCCGACTGATCGCTCATCCTTTGACGTCTCTCTCTCGCGTCGAAGATGCACTCCGCATTTATGAAGACGTCCGCCTCCCTATTGCTCTTTCCGTTGCCAGCCTTTCGTCGTCAACAGGTTGGATGTACGCATTCATGGCACCCGGTTACTATGATGGGGGGAGAGCTGGGGACGATTTGGATGACTCTGGGATTGGATCATATGAAAGGGAAGGGATGGAGGCCATCAAGCAGGAGGTTTTCCGACGATGGGATATGTTGGACGAATTGAAAGGTGCCCTGCAGGCATGGGAGGATGCAGAATTGAAATTGAGAACGTTGGTTGATGTAGCAGGCTACTAGAGAGACGCTCGACAATTTTCCTGGACTCGTCGCTGATCTTGACCCGGTACTACATGTATTAAAAAAACTTCAGGTTACTTGACGTGTACGTCGTAACCAGCAGTACTGTGTACAGTCGACTCCCTCCTAACACATACCCCTCGGGATAGGCCCAAAGGTATGTGTTATGTGTAACGCACAGCGTAGACTTGTCGTAGCGTGCTGCGATACGGGTCGAAGAATAAGCGAGGTAGCGAGGAGTTCAACTCAAGGACGAGTGCCGAGCTTCGGGACGATGCGAAGCCTAAGCAGGTCTCTCCTATTCTAGGTATCCGAAGACTCACTAGAACTCGGAGGTGGTGAGGCAAGATCAACGCTGATATTGCGTAGAACTAGCTTAGGGAAAAATACAGGGAGAGATGACGACTATATATACGGTAGGCCCCTAATCTAGATGAAGGATATAAAGGGGATGCGCAGCATCCGCAGTAAAGCGCAGTTGAATGCGCAGCTATCCGCAGCAAGAGGCTATGAGTGCGCAGCACGAGATAGCGATCTACGAATATAAAAAGAAAGGCTAGGCCACTGCCTTACGAAGTCTGAATAAGGTGACAGTGGCGGAGACGGAACGGAAGTTCTAATGTGGTATAGGTGGGGCGCCGTGTGAGCCAAAAGAGAAAGAGATCGAGAGAACGCATCTGGTACATGTGGAGGACGACTCCACTACGAATACAACCGCGTACGGCGAGAGGACAAGTCTGTAGAGAAACGGAGGACGAGGACAAGCGAAAGAACAAGGAAAAAGTGTACCCCCTTCGTAGACCGTAACATTACCCCCTTCGTACGGTCGAAGCTCCTGCGAGACTCTATTAACCACTCAGGTCTCCCTCGTTGACTTCGTAATCGGTCAAGTCGACGTCATCGAGGGGGTTACGCCGTTTGGGGCAGAACTCGTCGGAATGACCAAGTTCTCCGCAGAGGAGACAGATACGTCGTGGGCACCAAGCCTGAATATGGCCAGGCGAGGTCATCCGACAGAGTGGACACTCGTAGTGGGGGCAGTCAACGCGGACGTGACCAGTCTGGTTACACGTGAAACAGCGAAGAGGGCGAGTGGGACGAGCGGGAGTAGCGGGGAGGAGAGGAGAAGGGAAGCGATCAACGTCTATTGGATTGGCTGAAGTACCCGGCGCGGATATGGGCGTCGACGCGCGGGCCTTACCATTGGAAATAGAGGGGGAGGGGAGCGGATCTGTCTGTCGCGACTTTCCTCGATTTCCCTCAGCACGTTTGCCCACAGCTCCTGCTGAGGAACTGGCCAATCCGTACGGAACTGTTCGGTAGCTTCGCTTGAGAACACGATTATTCCGTCGAGTGGGAGTCGGAGTGGAGGGATGTTCTCGAGCGGGGAGTACGTTGGAGGGCTCTGGGGTAGGAGTCCCTCGAGGTCGGAGTGGGACGGAGGAGAGGAAGGAGAGAACGTCTGATAACGCGGCACCGGGAACAGAAGGGTCGCTAGCTCCTCCAACAACTCCAACACTTCCGGCTCGGGAAGGTGTGCGAGAGATCTCAGAAGGGGACGCGCAGAGTAATGGAATTGTGGATGAGGAGTGGGAGGACGAGGAGGGCGAACGGGTAGTGGCGGGGGCGATGGTGGAGTCATCGTCCCAGATTGGGACGGGGGAATATCCGTGTCCCCGTCTGTACTCTCTGGCCCAGGGGTCGTTATCCCAGGGGTGGTTTGGGCGGTCATCCAAGTAGTATCGTCGGAGGTGTGTAGGTAGGGAGTGGACGATTGGGCGCAGTATGTGCATGTACATAGCACCGGGGAGTCCGCGAATGACATCGTCGAATCCATGGTCGGCACAGGCGTCAAGGATTGCCTCTCTTGAGGCGTGGATGGCCTGTCCCATGGCGGCGGTGTAGACAGGCAAGGTCCCATCTGGGAAGAGCTGGGCGTGGACGGTTCGGGCTGTGGCATATGTGTGAAAGATGACCACCAGAGATTTGAGTACCGGAACGTCTCTGAAAGCGGGTACTGAGGGTATGGCGATGGCAGCGGCGGGATTCTCGAGTATGGAAGCGTAGAGGATGCGGCGCGATACGACGGGGAGTCGGTGGAGTCGAAGGGGTACGACGACATTCAGCGAGTGGGACATCAAGGAGGTTCTGTTAAGTAGGAAAGGAGGAGCGGCGGCTCGACTCGAAGATGATGACTGGTGGGAGTTACGAAGATGATGGAGGAAAGGCCAGGGGATCCCTGCCTTTATACTCCTTGAGCAGGGCGACGGCGTGTCCAAGATTGGACTCAGGTTCCCAAGTATTTTCGGAGGACGGGTATCCTTTCCACGAAACGAGGTAGTGGCGGCGACGTGCGGAGCCCCGATGGGCTAAGATCTGTTCAATTTCAAACTCCTCTTCTCCGTCGATGAGATCTGGTGGAAGCGGAACAAAATTTGCTCCGTGTTCCACAGTCTCTCTATATGGGGTGAGAAGGGAGGCGTGGAAGGCGTTGTGGATTTTCCACGTTCGTGGGAGCCGCAGCTTGTACGAAACAGGTGATATTACCTGTGTAATTTCAAATGGGCCTTCGCAGCGTGGTGCGAGTTTTCGAGATGGGTATCGGAGTCTCAGGTTACGGCCTTCGAGCCATACCTTATCTCCTACCCTCCATGGTTTAAAGCGGGAGGAAACGCGTTCCCTCATGTATCGTTGTGCCTTTTCGTGGGCAGCGGTGGCTTCCTTGCGAGCCTCATCGAGGTCTCCAAGGCGTTTCTCTAGTGCGGGGAGGAAGGTGGTTTTTCCTAAGTTTGGGTAGGCCCTCGGCTCGTACCCCATCATCAATGAGAATGGTGTCTTTCCGGTTACCGAATGCACGGAGGAGTTATGACAGTACTCCGCCATTGGTAAGAGGTCCGACCATCGGGTGGCATCCCCTTGGCAAAAGATCCGGAGATATGTCTCTAGCTCCTGATTGACCCGTTCCGTTTCTCCGTCAGTTTGCGGATGGTATGCGGAAGAAAGAAGGGGATCGTAATCCAGGAGTCTCGCCAGTTCCAGGGCAAAAGCCGAGGCGAACTGCGGACCGCGGTCAGAGATTATCTTATCGTGGAGGCCAAATCGTGGGAAAATCTTTTCGAAAAAGAGCTGCGCGACCCCGCAGGCGTCCGCACTCTTGTGAGTTGGAGTGAAAATCACCCCCTTTGTAAGCCCATGGTCGACCACGACCATGACTGAATCATATCCATTGGACGGCGGCAAGTCCGTGATGAGATCGACCGAAAGTGTTGCGAAAGGGCGAGTGGAGGCGACCGGAAGAGGAGTGAGGGGAGGCACGGTGGGATGGGTGTTGACCTTGTTAGCCTGGCAGACGGCACATCCTTGGATGAAGCGTCGGACGTAAGCCGTCAGACCTGGCCACCAATAGTCGCGTTGTACCGCATTAACGGTCCGGTAATAACCGCCATGACCACCCGCAGGTGAATCATGGAGAACGTGGAGGAGGTCGTTCCGGTGGTCCTCAGGCACATAAGCCCGATCCTTAAAATAGAGCAAACCATCGTCATAACGCCAATCGTGAATCGAGGAACGGGGGATCCCTGGTGTTCCCTCGTGAAGTTTGCGCAGCTGGTCAATGACGAAGCCATCCACCGCGGTGGATGTGACGATGGCCTCTTGAAGGTCGAGGTCGATCCTTTTTAAAAACAGCTCCCCTGGCAGCAAGACCACTTCGGCGTTATCGCCCGAGGTGTCCATATCAGTCTTGCGCGAGAGAGCGTCCGCGGGGCCCATGTTGGCGCCTGGTACGTGTTGGAACAGGAGGTCATAGTCCTGTAACGTAAGCATCCATCTAGCTTGCCGCCTAGAGAGCTTCCTGGGGTCCTTAAAGTAGCACAGATTCTTGTGGTCTGTGAGCACAGTTACGGGCCGGCCGGTGCCGGTAAGGTAGTGCCGCCACTCCTCGAGTGCGCGGATGACAGCTAGTAGTTCCCTGTCATATATGTCATAATTACGTTCCGCCGGTGAGAACGTCTGGGATATGTAGCAGCAAGGGTGTAAGTCTCCGTTACCATCCTTCTGCATCAGCACGCCCCCGGTCGCGGTGAGCGAGGCGTCTGTCATGACGTAAAAGTCTTTTGAAGTATCCGGCATTGCAAGTACGGGTTTCGATGTGAAGGCCGCCCGGAGGAGGTCGAACGCCTTCTGTTGCTCGTGCATCCAGGACCACGGCTGCCCTTTCTTCGTCAAATCCAAGATCGGCCTAGCAATTTCCAAGAAGTTCGGAATAAACTTGCGGTAAAAGTTGCAGAACCCTATGAATGAGCGGACTGCGCGAACCGAAGCAGGTGGTTCCCAGGTGGCGATTGCCGATAACTTGGTAGGGTCCATCGCGATGATACCCTCTTGGACGACCATCCCTAGGAATTCAACCGAGGATGCGTCGAACGTACATTTTTCTATTTTGAGGCCGAGTCGGTTGTCCCGTAACCGCTCTAGAACTCGCCTCGTTCGTTGGTGATGTTCCATAAGATCCCTAGAGTGGATCAACATGTCATCCATATAGATGATTAACCATCCTTCCGCCACCATATCCTTGAATATAAAGTCCATGAACGACTGAAAAGTCGCAGGACTGTTGCACAGGCCGAAAAACATGACGAGAGGCTCAAAGAGGCCGAAGGGCGTAATGAACGCCGCCTTCCAGGCGTCTTTAGTCTTGATCCGGACGTTATTGTAGCCCCAGCGAATGTCCATCTTCGTGAAGTAACGAGATCCCTTGAGCTGATCCATCAAGTCTCCAATGAGCGGGAGAGGGTAAGCGTTCTTGATGGTATGCTCGTTGAGATACCGGTAATCTTGGCAAGGGCGAAGATTACCATCCTTCTTCGAGACGAAGAAGAACGGGGAAGCCATGGGGGAATTCGATGGGCGAATACGTCCAGCCCTCAAGTGTTCGTCAATGAAATCTTTACATGCCTCTCGCTCCTTAGGGTTAAGCGGGTAGGCCTTGGCAACCTTTGGCGTAAATGAGTCGTCTAGATCTATGCCGTGATCGAACGACCGGTAAGGCGGAAGGGGACCGTCGTCCTTCTTCTGGAAGACGTCCTCGAAGTCTTGGAAGTCCCGCGGGAGTTCCTTCTTGACTTTCTCTGCCCCTTGGGCTAGAGACGTTGATATTGTAGTTTTCTTGATGGAGTGCCCGTCCAGCTCTTCTTCTTCATCCTCCTCACAGTGTATGAGCTCCGGCGTATCCTCCCGCTGCGTGGTCGGGTCCACGTCAGGTACCATCAGGTCACATTTCGGCGGGTCGACGCGTTGCTTCCACCACAGAGCGCTGCGTTTGCGTAATTTGGTGACCTGGCATTTCCTATTGAAGACGTTGATAGTATGGGCCGCAGCCATTTCGTCTTCGCGGCTGGTGACGGTTGATTCCGCCTCTTTAATCCAAACCGCTCCTCTCTCCCAGTTTATGGTCGGGTTTACGTCCCGAAGCCAAGGGAGTCCTAGTATGATGTCATCCTTGCCACAGTCGATAACAAGGAAATCACGGGTCTCTATTGTTTCCCCGAGTTTCATCACTACTCTTGCCTGTTTTCTGATCAGGCCGTTTTTGTTGGGAGTTCCATCAACGTTGCTCGCCCGCAGGGGAGTCTTGAGTCGTGTAGTGGGAATGTCGCACGCCACTACCGTAGCATAGTCGATAAAGCAACTGGTTGCCCCGGAGTCGATAAGGGCTTTTGTGTCAACGCTTTTGAACGCAGTACGATCGGGTGGGTAGAGGGTGACAGGAATAGATATGGATTGCGAAGTACCACCCGATACAAATACTGGAGATAATCTATGAGAAAATTTGTTATTGGCTAGAGATGACGTTGACCCATCCCTGCCCTTCAAAAACCCTGGTCGGTTCCAGGTGTTCCAAGCCACGTGTCCTGGTCGGGTCCAGGTATCTTACATGCTCCTTCGCAGAAACCAGACGTAGTCTGTATGCGGTGTCCACAGAAACCGTTGTCTGCCGTATGTGGGTTGGCGTGGTCGGATCCACGTCCGAGCGACTTGTTCCGGTCGGTTCCGGATATCGCAAGTGCCCCTGCCTCTTCACTCACTCCTGCCCGTGCCACTCTGATTCCGTGTTTGACTGTGTTTCTGATGGCAGTTTCTTGTGAAGAAGGTTGCGGTCCAAGCCCCATCCCTTGACCCTTGGGAGTAGCTGCGTCCGCGTCCACCAATGATTGGACATCATCATATGGGTACGTGCCAGGATAATGATCCTGGGCTTTCTCTGAGGTGGCGTCCCAGAGCTCCGCCGGCGCGATAGCGGAGAACTTATTGTTCCATGGTCCAGATCGTACAGCCCTGGCTCGTGGTGCTGCCCTGATCGCTTCCTTTTGGCACTCTTGGTAAGTGGCCGTTCTTACCTCAGCCATGGCCTGGTAGCCAGCCTCCTCGTCCGCAGACGAGCTGCCCTCCCCGAAAGCAGTTTTGAGGATCTTTATAGCGGCGCCTTTCTCGATGCTCCCCATTTCTTCGAGGTAAGCCGAGAGTTCATCATCCTCCTCCATTGTGGTGGTGGTCCGTGCCCGTCGTTGCGGGACTTTGTAAGTAGGACGTGCGGTGCGTCCGGAGGATGTGGTCGGGCGGGGACGTGTGGTCCGGTCGGTTCCGGATCCCTTGTGGTTGGAAGACCTACAGCCAACCTGGTGACAAATGAAGCATTGATTTTTCCGCATATACTCAGCGCGCTGAGTCGGCGATAGTCGTACGGCATCTACATCCATCGCGTACGGATCTCTGTGCGATCGAGGAGAGGGAGCCGGTATATGTGGCACTCCCTTTCGTAAGTCTCCAATTCTCCTCAGTTGTTGAGAGAACTGGCCCGCCTTCTTTATCCAATCCTGGTAGCTATCGGGAATCTTGTCGCACGAGAGGATCATCGTGGCAAGTCTGGGGCTGAGGCCATGGATAAACCACTCCACAAGAGCATGCTTGTCAGTGATACCTGACTTCTCAGCGAGAAGTTGGAATTGCGAAGCGTAGGTAGTGAACCCATTGCTCCACGCTCCCTCGGTATCCTTTCCAGCAGTTTGACGGAGTTTGGAAAGGTCTATCCTTGCCTTGGCTGCTACATCGTAGGGGGAAAAGGCGGTCTCGAAAGCTTCTTTAATCTTGTCGAAGGTCTTTTCACTGTCGGCGATAGCCGAGTTTGCGAGCTTCATCAACCATCCTTCAGCAAATGTCTTTCCCCGGCCCTTACTAATCTTGTTGAGGAAGGTAAGGGACTTTGTCGTGTCGGTAAAGAGTGCTTTGTTGATGGTGAAGTACGCGTTCATCGAGAGGAGCCACCTGTTGGCATCCTCTGCCTCCCCGGAAAAGTCCTCGGGAAGGCCGGCCTTTATTTCTGAAACCATTTCGTCTTCTGGAGCCGGGTCAAGTTTAATGTCCTCCTGCGCGGTCGGTTCCGGGTCAGGGTCGTGAAAAACAAGAGGAGGGTCCTCGCTAAGGACAACGTCGGGAGTAGAGGGGGCAGCTAATTCAGAGGTAGAGGGGAGAGCGTCCGAGTCTCTTCCTTGACTCCTGTTAAGTTCCGCTAATTGCCTTTGGACTTGTCCGTAGTGGGCGATACGATCCGGAGGGGAGTATCGGTCAGGTAGGACAATGTGAAACGGATGTCCGTCAGGAAGAAGGTGGATACGGGGGAGTCGGGGGGAAGACACGGTGGGTGGAGAGGGTGGCGGGGAGTCTGAGGGCGCTCTGAATCTGCCGATTCGGGAAATGTCGGAGTGGGGGAATGTCCTCTACGTGAAAGTAGGGACAAGGGGACAAGCTAGTTCTTTTGTAACGCACAGCGTAGACTTGTCGTAGCGTGCTGCGATACGGGTCGAAGAATAAGCGAGGTAGCGAGGAGTTCAACTCAAGGACGAGTGCCGAGCTTCGGGACGATGCGAAGCCTAAGCGGGTCTCTCCTATTCTAGGTATCCGAAGACTCACTAGAACTCGGAGGTGGTGAGGCAAGATCAACGCTGATATTGCGTAGAACTAGCTTAGGGAAAAATACAGGGAGAGACGACGACTATATATACGGTAGGCCCCTAATCTAGATGAAGGATATAAAGGGGATGCGCAGCATCCGCAGTAAAGCGCAGTTGAATGCGCAGCTATCCGCAGCAAGAGGCTATGAGTGCGCAGCACGAGATAGCGATCTACGAATATAAAAAGAAAGGCTAGGCCACTGCCTTACGAAGTCTGAATAAGGTGACAGTGGCGGAGACGGAACGGAAGTTCTAATGTGGTATAGGTGGGGCGCCGTGTGAGCCAAAAGAGAAAGAGATCGAGAGAACGCATCTGGTACATGTGGAGGACGACTCCACTACGAATACAACCGCGTACGGCGAGAGGACAAGTCTGTAGAGAAACGGAGGACGAGGACAAGCGAAAGAACAAGGAAAAAGTGTACCCCCTTCGTAGACCGTAACATTATGAGGGAGTATGTGTTGTTGGGGAGGTCAACTTTTGACCCATGTACTAAAAGTATTTGATGCTATTTACGAATAATATAAGTGGTCAGTTTTTGGTCTCCCCTCACCAACCCACTCTTGATCAACATCAGATATCTGGGTACCAGCCCTCAACTCGGCAGAAAGCTGCTCCCGTAAACCTTTGTTAAGCCCTTTTTTAGAGCATTGATGGGTAGTTTCAGTTCGCTATTGCCAAACTGGGACACCATAAACTAAATATTTAAGTAAATAAAATAATTATAACTACTATATCCGGTAAATTCTTCCCATTATGTAAGTGCATGTATGGGTTTTGGGAGTCGAGATTTAGTATGGGTTATGGGTTATGGGTTATAGGTATGAAATTCCTGCAAACGTACTCGGGAAACTGAAAAAGCTATGGGTTATACGGAGTATGGGTTATATGGGGTATGTGTTAGGAGGGAGTCGACTGTATCTATTTTGCGTGTGCAGCATGCTGGCCAGGCTCCCACGATCATGCTTCTGGCAGCATCCATGTTACGGGTACTTCTTTAGAAGGCGACTCGTCGTGCTCGACGCTTTCAAGTCGAGGTCGCGATCACCATCTGGATCAGGGTCAATCCAGAGATATACTTTTTTCGGAATGGTTGAGTTTCTCTTTGGATCATGCACCGCGACGCGTTGTTCCATGCTCAGCTCAGTAGGTCCGTGTTTCACTGTTTCGCCACCTCTTTAGCCTCGTCACTTACCCTGCGGTACATTGTATAGACACCGGGATAGCACAGGTTAGATTATGCTCGCAGAGAGCCAGAAGTGTGAGTCAGTACGAATCAGTACGTATCTCATCGGCTGCACAACCTCATTGCTATGCGGCCTCGGATCAATCATCGCAGTGCCCAGTGATCACGTAAATTGCTTTTAGTCAGTGCGAGAACCAGCGACGCTGTGTACCCAACTCACGGACGGATAAATGATATAAAGCGACCATTGTTCTGTAAACCAGGTACTGCTTCCTCATTTCCCTCACTCGACTGAAATACAATGGCAACTCCGATGTCGCTCTCAGAATCTGGACCCAAGTTCCGTGTTGCTATCTGGTAAAGAGCCATACAATTCAGGAACTGGGTCCGTCACTTTAACGGTTTCGTAGCGGTGCCGGTATTGGGGGTCTCGTCCTCGCGATTACAATTGGAAAATATGACCCGTCTATACCCATCGATCTATATGAAGCGCACGACTCCATCGACACTGCTGGTGTAGGAATCACCGTATGGAAGAAGACGCATGATGTTATGATCAACCTTGGGCTGTTTGACGAGTTCAAACAGATATTTACTTACCGCCCTGAGCACGACCAAGGTAATAATTTTCGTTATGTTTGTTTTAGTCTGACCGCGACATCAGGCCAAATGGTGAGGCGATCGGACATTCGCGAGGGGGGGTACCCGTGGTTCCAAAGAGTCCATCGCCGTAAGTCCCTTCACCCGGCCTCCATCATTTGGGCCTGTTCTCACGAAAACCAAAAGGTAGGCCCTCTCCTATGCACCGTCAGCAAATGGTAGCTATCCTGGAAAGTAACCTCCCTGCTTCGTGCACGGTACATCCCAAAAAGCGGCTCGTCGGTTATATTGAACCCGAACACTCAACATCACCTATTAGACTCGAGTTCGCAGACGGTACTAGTGCGACGACCGATGTACTCATTGGAGCTGATGGAATTCGCTCGGCCGTTCGGAAGACGATGTTTGAAGCAGCGTCCGAGGACGACGAAGAGGACAAGACAGATTTCAAGCAATACATCGATGCGACGTTCACAGGAATTACTATTTATCGTTCCCTCGTCGCTCAGGAGATGTTGAAGCAAGAAAACCCAGAACACATCTCATTGAAAGATATGATAGGAGTAAGCGTTCAATTACATGGTGTATTTCACACTCATTCTGCTGTACAGTACATTGGAAAAGGCAGGGTAGATATTCTTTTTTTACCTTGATGTTAAGGTCCACTCAGTCTGTATCTTTAGAGTCTTGTCACATATCCAATTGCCAAAGGCACGATCATCAACTTCGCGGCACTTACAAATGATCCGAGTTTAACGGGAACACAATATGAAGGACACTGGGTGTCTGACGCGACCCGTGACGAGGTTGTAGAATATTTTGAAGGCTTCGAACCTGATGCGAGGACGCTGATAAAGGTGGGCATCCTCCACAACGGCGAATAAATCGGATTAATCCAATACACACATGATATAGCTGTGTGAGAAACCGTCCAAGTGGGCCCTGCACGTCGTGGAACCACTCCCATTTTGTGTGCGGAAGAGGGTCGCCCTTATCGGAGATGCAGTGCGTCGTTTTTAAAGCTGAACAGCAATGTTGTTGCTATGTTCCGCTGACATCGAATCACCTAGTGTCATGCCATGGTACCTACCTTTGGTGCTGGTGCTGGCCAAGCGATCGATGTACGTCCCTCGGACCCTCATAAATCCATTGCTCATGTATTATCACCCAATTGCGTCTAGGATGCGTTTGTACTCGGCCGACTGATCGCTCATCCTTTGACGTCTCTCTCTCGCGTCCAAGATGCACTCCGCATTTATGAAGACGTCCGCCTCCCTATTGCTCTTTCCGTTGCCAACCTTTCGTTATCGACAAGTTGGATGTACGCATTCATGGCACCCGGTTACTATGACGGGGGGAGAATTGGGGACGATTTGGATGACTCTGGGATTGGATCGTATGAAAGGGATGGGATGGAGGCCGTCAAGCAGGAGGTTCTCCGACGATGGGATATGTTGGATGATTTGAAAGGTCCCCTGCAGGCATGGGAGGATGCAGAATTGAAATTGAGAACGTTGGTGCAGTAGGCTACTGGAGACAGTGGAGAGACCTGGAGTTGCTGATCTATTACAGTCATCGTACATGTAGAGTAGAACCTCATCAGTGTGTGTACTCCTGGGACCCATAAGGACGCTGCCGACGCGGATTTCGGTACCTTTTTACATAAGAAACTTTTACTTTGTTAGGATTTTTTTCTGATCAGACGCCCGAACGTTCACCTCGCCTTTAATCCAACAGCTCTCGTGCTTTTCAATGTACGTAGTAACTCCCCAAGAATTCGGGTCCATGCGGACACACGTAGGGGGCTCTCGTTTCACTTCTGCCGGACCAGTAGATGATTGCGATGCCACGGTGAACATGTTGGTTTTGATGTGACCAGGGAACATGTTTCGGTCGGGATGAAACTGACTCACAGTTAGAGAGCATGCGCATACTATGCGCACTCAGTTAGTTATGTAGCTGCTTGCCTTGCCTTAGGCCTTCGCTAAGCGGCGGGCCGCCTTGCAATTCCGGGACAGCCGGTCGATGCTCGCGGCAACCTGACAAGATGATCGTGCGGCATCGGTGACTTGGCAACTACCAATGATGTCGGCGCAGCCTAGTCCCGTGCCGTGCTACTGACTTGGCAACTACCAATGATGTCGGCGCAGCCTAGTCCCGTGCCGTGCTACGGTAGGTGGTAAGAGGCCCGTTGGGGGGAAAAGGACATTGTGCGGCGACTCGCGATGGCAGAGAGCCACCGATGCGCCTGAGCTGATTCGCTTGTTCATTCGAACCGGGTAACAAACTGTTCTCCTTTCCACTGACGCATCGTCGCAGGTTGATGGCTTCAGCTTGGCTCGATGGCCTATCTTCCTCCACTTGGGATGCTTTATCATCAACAGTGCCCCGGCTCGGGGGTATGGTACGCTCGGCTTATTGTCAATCGCTGCCAACGCGGTCCATTATCAATCGGCGCCGCATGCGAACTACGGAGTAACTCACGTCGGAACTTTTTTACCTCCCAGATCTGGAGATGCGACTCACCGTTGGAGCTGGGCGATGTGCAATCGGTCGTCCATGCAGCCATGTGCATTCAGTGGTTCGCATCGCAGTGGTGATTGGGGGGTCCGGGAACTTGAAGCGCGACTCAAGCCCGACCATAGGCTGTTGGTCCTGTTTCCCCTCTCAGCATTGCTGTCCTAGCCATTCCGAAGCAAACCCACTGCTTACAACGTATAAAAGATGAAGGTCCAAACAGACTCGGCATACATCATCCAAGTCTTTTCTCCAAGTTTACTCTTATACTCCATCACTTAATCACCATGACCTCCGTCGCAGTGTCATCTCCCGTCGCCCCTGTCGGCACCATTCATGATTTGAAGGCTTCCTTCTCAGATTCAACAGTCCCGGAGACTCTGCACGATGTTCTCTCTCGGGCCATCTATCAATATCCTAATCACGAGCTCGGTTTCGTCACTTCCTCCGCTCACGACTCTTCCATTCATACCAAGACGTTCAGCAAGTTCTATCAAGACGCCCTCTCCTTAGCAAAGGCTACCCGCGCCTGGGAGAAGCCAGTTGGCTCGGTCATCGTCGTGTACCTTACTGAACACGAGGACAACATGGCAGCTGTTTGGGCCTGCCTGCTCGCTGGTTACGTACCTTGCTTACAGCCTGCCTTGAGTGCTCAGCAGGGCCACAAAGAGGGGCATGTTGCTCACATCAAGAATCTCTTCTCTTCGGCAACTTGGTTGACGAACGAGAGTGGCGCTGACCAACTGCAGTCAATCTCCGGTCTCGACATTCACTTGTTTTCCGAGCTCAAAGCTTCAGCAGCTGCGGACTTGGGCACCGACTTTGTTGTCCACCAACCCAAACCTGACGATGAAGCCATACTTTTCTTGACTTCTGGGTCGACTGGTTTCTCCAAGGCCGTCGTGCACACGCACCGCACCATCATCGCTGCGTGCCGTTCCAAAGGCCAAAGCTACGGCCTTACATCACAATCCAAGGTCATGAACTGTGAGTTTCATTAAGATTGCCAAACTGGATGATGTACTTACTTGAAATCAGGGGTCGGATTCGACCACGTTGCCGGATCTCTTGAAATGCATTTCGCACCCCTTCTATATGGTGCTTCGCAGTTGCACGTCCACGCATCCGCTATCCTCTCCGATCCCCTGCGATACCTTCGTCTAATCGAGGAAAAGGTTCGTGGTTAATGTCACACAAGCTTCACACCTCTGATTACCGTCCAATCCTCACACAGTCAATTGAAATCGCGTTCGCGCCCAACTTTTTACTAGCCAAACTTACCCGCGACCTCGAGAAACGCAACGACCTTTTCGGAACATTTAACCTTGCTTCTCTCAAACGGATCAACAGCGGCGGTGAAGCTGTTGTTAGCAGCACGGCTGTCGCTTTCAGCAGAACTCTGAGGAACCTCGCGAAGAACGGCAATGCTTCATTCGTCACCTCTGCTGGATTCGGTATGACAGAGACCTGGTAAGTTACTGATTTGCATCATGATATCTGCAACCTAAGTGAACTGTTTCAGCGCTGGATGCATCTATGACCCTATCGATGTATTGGCCACACCTCCCGCGTATGAGTTCTTGGAACTCGGCACACCCATTTCCGGGTGTGAGATGCGCATCGTGAATCCTGAAGATGGTACGACTCCTCTCCCTGATGGTCAGAGCGGAGAACTCCAGGTCCGCGGACCAATGGTCTTTGCTCGATACTACAACAACCCAGAAGCGACGTCCTCCAGCTTTGTTGAGGGCGGGTGGTATCGTACTGGTGACGTTGGGATCATTCAAAACGGAAAGATGAGACTGAGCGGGCGCATCAAGGACACTGTCATCGTCCACGGTGTCTCGTACGGTATTCCGGAACTCGAAACTCATCTCCAAACCGTCGAAGGCGTCACTCACTCTTTCCTTGCTGCTACACCCTATCGCGCGCCCAAACAGGAGACTGAGGGTTTTGTTGTTTTCTACTCGCCAACATTCAACCTCAATGACGAGGATGCTCCCGCCAAGCTCTTTACTACCCACCGCACACTCCGCGATATCTCCGTGAAGATGATCACTCTACCACCCCAGCTCATTATCCCTATCCCCGCCGATCAAATGGAAAAGACCACCCTCGGAAAGCTTTCTAGGGCTCGTCTCCTCAACCAATTTAAGCAGGGAGGACTTGCAAAGCATATTGCCCGCGCGGAGGAGTTGCTGAGCATTGCTCGCGGAGCCAGTTTCGTCACCCCCTCCACTGAGACGGAGAAGACGTTGACTCGCATCTACGCTGACATCTTCAACCTCAATGCGAGCGATCTATCAGCAGGCGAGAACTTCTTCGAACTCGGTGGTACCTCCATCGATGTTATTCGACTCAAGCGCGAAGGAGAGTCTGCGTTTGGATTGCCTGAAATCCCCACCATCCAGATCCTCAAACATCCCGTGCTCTCCAGCTTAGCAAAATACGTCGACTCCTTGCTTTCCAATGATGGGACCCCAGAGGAATACGATCCCATTGTTCCCCTCAACCTCACCGGTAACAAGACCCCCATCTTCATGGTTCATCCTGGTGTCGGCGAAGTCCTCATCTTCGTCAACCTCGCCAAATATTTCCAAAATGAGCGACCCTTCTACGCGTTCCGTGCGCGGGGTTTCGAACCCGGCCATCCATTCTTTACATCTATGGACGAGATGGTTTCCTCCTACGTTGCAGGTGTCAAACGGACGCAACCTCACGGTCCTTATGCCATCGGTGGTTACTCGTATGGTGGTGTTGTTGCCTTCGAAGTCGCCAAGCGCCTCGAGGCCATGGGCGACGAAGTCAAGTTCACCGGTCTCATTAACATCCCCCCGAACATCGCCGATCGTATGCACGAGATCGACTGGACGGGTGGCATGCTCAATCTCGCGTACTTCCTTGGTCTTGTGAGCAAGCAAGATGCCAATGAGCTCGCACCGACATTGCGACCTCTGACGCGCAAGGAACAGCTCGACGCTGTTTGGAAGTTGTCTCCCCCCGAGCGCTTGGTTGAGCTTCAGCTGACGCCCGAGGGGCTTGACCACTGGGTCAACATCGCCGGCTCGCTGATCGAGTGTGGCAAGACATACGAACCGAGTGGCTCAGTCTGTGAGTAATTGTCCCTCCGTCGTCCACCCTCATCCCATTGACATGCTCGATTTCAGCGTCGATTGATGTCTTCTACGCAATCCCCCTCCGTGGTAGCAAAGAGGACTGGCTGAACAACCAACTCAAGCCTTGGGCAGGCTACAGTCGTGAGGAGCCTTCATACACCGACGTCCCCGGACAGCACTACACGCTCATGGACTTTGACCACGTCCCTGGCTTCCAAAAGATCTTCCGCAGCCGTCTCGAGGCACAGGGGCTCTAGAAGTGGATCCATAGGATACATCGCAAGCTATATGATTCGAGCATAGATCTACTTAATTTTCACTGTCTTTCCTCTTAGTATTGGTAACAGACACAACGTCTTCAGTGTCGCTATCTGGAAAATTTAATTCGCGCCTCTGATCGGTTACATGGATTTATCGGGAAGGAGGCTTACGTGATATTGTTGGATCGTTTATAGAACTCCAATCGATCAATCGATCACCCTGTAGCCAAAAACAGGTATTCGGACAGTCAAGCTCGCAGGTAGCAACCTACTTCAAGTTGGGCATGGCCTTTCCCTTAGTCTGGCACTGGAACACAAGCAGAAGTCGCACTTCCGTCTTGCAGCATTGTATCACTTCACGGTCGGTAATCAATATTAAAACTTAACCTTGTAATTGCGTTGTTTTTGGGTCTACGTCTACTCAACCTCACGTAGGTTGCTCGCACGTCGGCTGATCAAGGCGGTAGATTGCCTTGCGATGATACCTTTTGTTTATTTTACAAAGAGGAATATTCGCGGTGTTATCTCTTCCGATGGCCGGGTAAGAAGCAGCTACTAGTACGGCCAACTGACCCTTTACATCCGATAGCTGACTCAGACCACAGATGATTAGCCGGCGTGTTCGTAAGCCGACGATTTAAAAGCGAGGGCTTCTGGATATCATCTCTCAATTTCCCTCTCTGTCGAATCACAATGGCGGTTCCAGTGTTGCCTTCCAGCAAGTTCAATGTTGCCATATGGTGAAGTGCCACGTCTAGGAAATAAGCTTATCACTCTAACAATCCCATAGCGGTGCTGGTATCGGCGGCCTCATTCTCGCTATCACGATTGGAAAGTATGACCCCTCTATACCCATCGACCTATACGAGGCACAAGACTCTATCGAGAGTGCCGGCGTAGGAATAACTGTATGGAAGCAGACGCACGACGTTATGATCGACCTTGGTCTATTTGACGAATTCAAAGAAATCTTTGCGTACGATCCTGAACGTAGCCGAGGTGAGCGCCCTCTTTCGGTTATGTTGATCATAGCCTAAGCGCGACAACAGCTCCCAGAGTAAGGCGAGGGGATATTCGCGAAGGTGGATATCCCTGGTACCACCTAGCCGATCGCTGTACGTTCTCTTGTTTACCATCATCAAGGCTGATTGTGATGGAGGGGCCAAAGCTGGTCCGTCCTCTATGCATCGCCAACAAATGGTAGCCATTCTGGAAAGGCACCTCCCGACTTCATGTACAGTACATCCCAAGAAAAGGCTTGTCAGCTATGTGGAATCTGAACAAGAAGATGCACACTCGACTTTACCTATTAGACTCGAATTCGCAGACGGGACTACCGCGACCACCGACATACTCGTTGGAGCTGATGGGGTTCGCTCGGCGGTTCGAAAAACCATGTTTGAAGCAGCATCCAGAGACGAAGGAAATGAAGAGAAGGATCTTAAACAATATGTCGATGCGACTTTTACAGGAATGACCGTTTATCGTTCTCTCATTTCTGCGGAGATATTGAGAAAGGAACACCCTGACAATACTTCGTTAAAAGACTTGAATATAGTAAGCATCTAATTATGCAGTGCAATACTTTACACCTCACTCTACTATACAGTATGCTGGAAAAGGCAGGGTATGATTGTTCTTTTTTCTCGATGTTTAGATTTACTTATCCACCGCTTGTAGTATTTCGTCACCTATCCGCTTGCCCAAGGTACCCTGATCAACGTCGTCGCCATGGTATGTGATCCGAGTTTAACGGGCACGCATTACGAAGGACGCTGGGTGTCCAATGCGACTCGTGACGAGGTGGTTGAATCCTTTGACCACTTTGAACCTGATGCAAGGGCGGTGGTAAAGGTGAGCACCCTCCACTGTGAACAAACCAAGACTAGTCCAAACCGCCTGCGACCCAGCTCTGCGAAAAACCATCCAAGTGGGCACTGCACGCCGTGAAACCGCTCCCATTTTGCGTACGGAACAGGGTTGCACTTATTGGAGATGCGGTACTTTTCTCTCAGATTGGGTATCTCGGACACTCGTTGACAAGAACTCGCCTTGTCTAGTGCCATGCTATGACACCTCACTTTGGTGCCGGTGCAGTCCAGGCGATCGACGTGCGTCGCGTTTACATCATTTCCATCGCTCGTTCGTCATCGCTCAAATGTGTCTAGGACGCATTCATACTTGGCCGGCTGCTTGCGCATCCTCTTGTCTCTCTCGCGCGCGCCCGAGCTGCCCTCTCCATTTACGAAGATACCCGCTTTCCGTTTGCTTGTTCCGTTGCCGGCCTCTCGCTCTCGACTGGGTGGATGTCGACATTCCTAGAACCCGGTTACTACGATGGGACGAGAGACGGTCCGGGGGTCAGCGCGTGCGAGAGCGAAGGCATGGAGAGGATCAAGGAGGAGATTTTCAGGCGGTGGGATTTCATGGATGACTCGCCCAGTGCGCCGCAGCTCTGGCATGAGGCGGAATGCAAGTTGCAAGCGTTGCTCGACTAGGTGGTCGACGCTCGCTATGCGGAAGTCGAGTCGCGCCGGTTGGCTTGTTCCGCTACCTAATCATTGATCAAGAGCGGGCGCTTACATGGCATATGTATGCAGTGGTCTCCGGATTTGTTCAATGTTTTCCCAACGTTCATGTCGAGATGAACCCACGTTCTTGACTATCATGTGGTTTCCGCTCGTACGTATGATCCATGATAGTGGCACGAGACACGTTCTTGCTCGTGTGACCTTTTGAACGTGCCACGAGTACCTCCGCAGTCGGAGCACATGGTCGTGTGCTTGGATGAGAACCAACCGCTGACATGGGCCCTTATCGCCTGCGTAACGCACCCCACGAAAAAGAAGAAAAAAAAAGAGTGGACAAATCCGGACTCGAACCGGAGACCCCCCGCATATAGCACCATGCTAAGCGGATGTGATAACCAGCTACACCATATGCCCGACGTTTCAGTGTTTGGTGCATGCTCGATTTGAGCTCCATATGTGACGACCACCTGCACGTCCGAGTCCAGACGAGTGCAACCATCAACGATGTCGACGACGATCAAGGTCGAGTTCAGCGGCGGTCTCGAGCTGCTCTTTGGAAACCAGCGTTCACACACGCTCTCTCTCCCTGCTGTCGTTTCATCATCGACATCGACAGACGTCACGTACCTCATCCACTACCTCCGCACACACCTCCTCACAGACCGTCCCGAGTTGTTCGTCGAGGGCGACACCATGTGCGTTTTCTCGTGCTTCAGATGACGGACGATCAACCCCCACACACACAGTCGACCAGGCATACTCGTCCTCATCAACGATACGGATTGGGAATTAGAAGGCGAGGGCGCGTACGAGCTCAAGAATGGAGACGAAATCGTGTTCATCTCGACGTTGCATGGAGGGTGATGAGATCGAGACGACTGGAGATCGCTGATGGGCCATCATGATGACCGTCTCGCACATCAGATCCCGAGAGCTAGTCGTCGTGTAATAGTGACTGGTCTAGTATACGTCCCCCTTCCCTCGCCTCCTCTACATAGCCTTGCATCAATCCCACCACCCGCTTCAGATTCTGCCCATACTTGGCCGAGATCGGGACAACGTCCATCACACGACCACTTGTCATCTCCGTCTGCACATACGACTCCAATCGACGGAGCTTCTCCCGTGCTGCATGTACCGCGCTCGTGTCCCCGTCGCCCCCAAGCATATCCGCCTTGTTGGCCAGCACGAGTCGCGCCTTGGCGCTCATCCCAGGTTGGTACTTGTCAAGCTCCTCGCGCAACACCCGGAGCTCATCCCACGGCGCAGGTCCAGCGAAATCGACGACATACACAAGCGCATGCGAACGCTCGATCGAGCGCAAAAACGAGTGCCCGAGACCAACGTCCTCGGACGCACGCGCGATCAAACCAGGATTGTCCGCGATCGTGAACCGAAACGATTCCAGAATCGAAAACTGGCCGAGCGTGGTCGAGGTGTGCTCTGGCGTCGACTCTGTTGACTCTGTTGTCGTCGATTGTTCGAGACGGCGCGCTTCCTCGATGGCGGTTTCTTCAAAGATATGCATGTCGTGTAGTTGGCCTTCGAATGTACCGTCGTTGGCGACGCGAATGACACCCACGACGGGATTCAACGTAGTGAATGCATAGCTCGCCACCTCGGTCTTGGCACGGCCACCCGTGAGGGCGCGCAGCAACGTGCTCTTGCCTGCATTGGGCATACCAACAAGCCCCACGTCCGCAATGATTTTGAGCACCAGTTCGAGCGTGACACGTTCGCCTTCCTGTCCCTTGGTAGCAAACTTGGGCGACCGATTGACAGGCGACAAGAAATGCGGATTGCCCGACCCACCACGCCCACCCCGAGCGATCAAATGACCCAGATACTCGGTCTTGCCAAGCGCCAACGGCGCATTCACGTCCTCGACGACCTGCTCGACCTCGCCCAAATCGAGCTGCATCGGCCGAGCCACTCGCTGCATCCACGCCCACCGTCGCTCGCGCTCTTCCCTCCACAGCGCCGCCTCGGCCTGCTTGAACGCGTCTCGATGCACATTGTCGACCTCGCTGCGCGGATAATGCACCCATCGACTGTCGAGCATCCTGACGCGGCGCGCGTCCATATCAAGCCCCTCGAGCGCCTCCTCCTCAGCTTCCCACGTGTCCTTGGCGCGTCGCGGATCATCGCGCGGGAGCTCGCGCACGACGGTGCCGAGTGGGACGTGGATGATGGTTGGGGGTGCATTGCGTCCGTTTTGCCAGGTGCCGCGACCGTGCGCGCCAGGCCGACCGCGGACGCGTTTAGGGATGGAGGCGAGGGTGGTGAGAGAGGGTGTGGGGAGGATGTAGACGTCTCCGCCGGGTCCACCGTTGCCCCCCGAGGGTGGGCCCATGGCTTTGAATTTTTCGCGGTGGAAGGCGACGCAGCCATTGCCGCCTTTACCTTGGGGTGGGTGAGGGTGTGAGATGAGAAAAAGAAAAAATGCGTACCGCCGCGAACCTGTATGATGACGTGGTCAAGAAAAGCGTCGCCCTGTGTTGGCGGGGTGAGGGAGGGTCATCATGGGCTGTGAGTGAGGCGTGCTGACCCCTTGTCGTCGTTTACGCTCTGTTCGCGAGACGCCATTAGAAAACGGTCGTCGTTGAAACAAGAGTCTGAACATGGAGCAGAGCCAACAAGGCGCGAAAAAACAGTAGTAAACATCCATTCCAAGGTACATACATTACGACCAGATCAACGTACAACGCACGCGCAACTATTTCAACCAAAACCGGGTATCGTACACGCTTTCTTTATCTTTCTATCTTTCTGCGCTCAGACCCAACAGCCTGCTGGGCGTCAAGGCACACGCCGCGCTGGACACTGCCCGGACTGGTCGAGGAGGGACGCCGTTGAACGCAGTGCGAGGAGAGGTGGTGCTCATACGCAGCAGGAGCGACGCAGCGGTCTCATCGTCGGGGGTGTAGGTGGGGGATGAGGCAGGGGATGGCACGGATGGCCGGGGACGAGAGGCAAATCCGGAGAAGCGCGGTCGGATGCGAGCGGTGGTAGTGGCAGAAGGGAGGCGCGTGCACGGCGAGGGGAGGGTGAGCACAGGGGGTATCTGGTACCCGGCTGTTGCAGGTGCGCAGTTCGTCGAGGTGGGTGGAGTGGGGAGTTGGGTGGATCGTGCAGTGACGGTCGTGTCAAAGGTGGGGGACTGGGAGGGGGTGAGGAGAAGGGAGCGCTGGTCCTCGGGGAGCCAGGCAGATATGGAGGGGAGACGGGAGTGGGGTGCGACCGAGGAAGCGCGGGAGGTGTCCGCGTCCTGAGGGTCTGGGGGACACTTGCTGTGGTCTGCGGCAAAGGAGATGGGCTCGCTGCAGCGGGGGCAGCCGTCATGCTCGAGCTGCCTGACCCTGTCCGTGAGGTCCTGGAGATAAGCCACTGTTCGGATGAGGATCTCGAGCTTGAACTCCTTTTCAGGCTGAGCTTTTTGCTTTTGCCTCCTCTTTGGGTCGTCGTCGTCGTCGTCCGAGTCGTCTGGGTGGGACTCGGGGGGACGTTTGTACTCTGGGGGGACGAGGTCACGCAGCGTGGCGAGGGCGTCATTAATTTTTGTGCGGCGTGCTTTCTCGATAAGAGAATGGTTTATTTTGCGCTGGGCCTCGCGGGCTGCACGCGAGAGGGTGCCTGGTCTGCGACCGCGACGCTTTGTGACCGGTGCGTTGTCGTCGTCGTCGTCGGGCTGGGACGGAGACGAGAGCGGTGAGCTCTCTGAGCGAAGACGCTTGGCTCTGCGCGGCGGGTTGCAGGATGCGGCGTAGACGTCGATGTGAGCGTCGGCTGGAGCGATGGGACGGAAGGACGAGGACATTGGATGATGGTGGTCGGGTCCAAGAGACAAGTGCTCGTGTGCACCAAGATTGGTCACATCAAAGCACGTGTGTCGTCTCTCTCATGCTCATGCTCACCGTACGCTGCATCGCTGCTCGTCGCCCATCGACATCCCGCTCGTACATCCGCACAGCAGGCGCACTCATCATCGGGTATCGTACTGGACCGTCAGGTCGATTCGCTGCTCACCACCACCCACAGCGACGAGATCTTGAATGGCAAGACGCTCGACAGGAACTCGAACCACTTTGCCCGCTTTTGTTTCGAGCACGGCATAGATCTGTGCGCACTCCTTTGCACGCCTCGGCCCCGCTGACCCTCGTCTAGCAAGCGCGTCGAGGTCGTTGCCGACGACGAGGATCAAATGTACGTCCTGCCCTCTCCCGTGCGACTCACTGCCGAGTACCACCAGCATCGAAGCAAGCCGGAGAATGGTCGATCGCTACGACCTCGTTGTCACCTCCGGTGGCATCGGTCCCACCCACGACGGTCCGTCGTTCTTGTCCGTGTCTGACCCAGCTCACTCCCACCGCAGATATCACGTATGCCTCGCTCGCCAAAGCATTTCGACAACCACTCAGCTATCACGCAGAAACCCTGTCCCGCATGGATGCCCTCATCCGGCGCGGTCCCTCCCCCGCCCACCAGAACGAAGACCAGCGTACGGCACGCAAGCGTATGGCCCTGTTCCCACACGCCGCAGAGGTCTTGTTCGTCGCGCCCGACCTCTGGGTGGTCCGTATCCATTTCTAGCCCTTGCTCTCTCTCACGCTCCCCCAGCCCGTCGTCAGACTCGAGGGTAAACTCTGCGTGTTCCCCGGCATCCCCTCCCTCTTTCAGAAGATGCTCGACAATCTCAAGCACCATCTCTCGCTCCCGCCACTACATCTCCGTCCCTGCCGTATCCAGGTGTATACAGAGTACGTCATTCTTCTTTTTCATTCCATGTACACGTCTTAGGGGTGCTTATGGCGTCAGTCTGCCGGAATCATCTATTGCACCCTACCTGGCCACGCTACAAACGCGCGTCGCCTCCGAGGGTATCCGGATAGGCTCATATCCGCTCCTGCAACGTGGTGTCTACGTATCGCTTATTGGCACCAATCGCGATCGCGTCGGTCAACTCGCACGCGAGGTTGAAAAGGAGCTCGAGGGTCGGATGGTTTCTGAAGAAGAGGCAGAAGCGAAGCGACGTTCGGGGAGTGCGTAGTTCGGTATCACGTATTTTTTGTCATGTTGTAAACGTTATCGATCGCATTTTTTTCGTCGAGGCACATGATACACCACAATCCAAAAAAAAAAAGAAAACTATAAGACCCAACCACCAGATGATCCAACCGAAAAAAAGAGTGAGACCTGCACAAAGAGACATCGATCGCGCTGAACCGTCGTTGGAGCACTACTCACTAGCATCAACGAGGGGATCACTCAATGTCATCCCGAACCCAGGGATGACGATGGCAACGACACGGCATCCCTAATCGCTTCAACGACCTCGCGCGCGACGAGCCCTTCCCTGACCAACCGCTCCAACAATGCACTCATCCACGTCGTACACTGCCCCTCGTCGTCTGAGCGCGCGTCATACGCCACGTCCTCTGCACATTCGAGGACGGCTTCGCGCTGGTCGCGCGTGACCACGCCGAGCGAAAACGTCGCGTTCTGATCGCGTTCACACCCGTCGACGACAATCAGGTCTGGATAGAGGTATTTAAAGTGGTCCTCGCGGCGCGACGACGATGATGACGAGGTGGTGCTGTGATTCGATGCATTGGAGGACGCGCGGGCGTGATGAATGTCTTGCGCGTCGCGACGAACGAGACGGACGACTTGCCAGACTTCTTCGCCGTCGGAAAAGACCATGTTGATCCAATAAACGAGGACGATGGGGGCAAGCGTGCCGGTGCCGGATGCCTGGAAAAAGAGTGGCTTGTCTGATTCGTCGTCGGGGTACGCGTACGAGAGCGGGTTGTATTCAAACGTCAATCGTGGCGGCATTCGTGGTCGATGATCGCGAATCGGGACTGTCGATCGTGGGAGGGGAAGAGGGCCAGAGGGTGGTGGGTTGGATGATGTCCTTCGTCACGGGTCCGTCGTGTGCGCTGATTTTTATCCCGTTTGGATGGGTCTGACAGGCGCTCGCGGCGTTTCATTTCCAAAAAGACAAGGTCCGGAGGGTTACATGGGCATATACTCTAACCCTATCGACGATGCGGCGCCGCTTCTAGCTGCAAAGTCGCGGCGGAGCTAGACCGTACCACACCTTCAGGTAAAGGCTGCCGAAATGTGCACTTTCTAGAATAAAAGCCGTGGTCAGATGGTCATCAGTACCCTTTTCCATCGGGTCTAGACTCTGGATTGCTGTAGGATGATAGATGATGAAAAGACTGATGAGGCTGAGCTCGGAGACGACCCACCTGTGCAAGTGATAAAGCGTGGGTTACATGCTCGTCCTGTGCGGCATGCGATCGTTCAAGCGGCCATGCAGAACGTGTGTTGCTCCGAAACGCCTCAAGGTCTCCGTCTCGTCGGTCAGTACCGGGATACCACTGACACCAGAGTGCGTTTCAGCTGCCACGAACTTGCACAGTTGCCCTGGGGATGTTCTGGACAATACTGGGAAGAAGAAGGAGAAGGAGAACAGCCCGTGTGTGGTATGGAAGACACCTCGTGCTAGCTTGGTCGGACATGAACTGATCGCATTGCCAACTCGACCGGTCGTAATTCCTTCCTGGTATCGCGTTGTTCGCTTCTAAATCCCCTTAAATACCCGTCGAATCTTTCCCCGCTCCTTCTTCACCAACTATTTTCACCACCACCATGTCCCCCATCGCGTCCGTCGTTGTCCTCCTCCTCGCCGCCGTCGTGCACGCCTCCGTCTACGTGAGTACACACACAGGTCTCCTCTGCTCATCTCACTCGACGACGCGCAGGTCACCAACCCCGTTCAGTCCTCCAGCTGCGCGGGTGGCCAGGCCTGCACCGTCCAGTGGGTCGACAACGGTCAGGCCCCCCTCCTGTCCGACATTGGCGAGTGTAACGTCGCCCTCTACTATGGCGAATACGTACGTGCCCATGCCGCGTGTCCTACCCTGGCTCGGTTGATGTTCGTTTCCCTTAGATGATGGTTCAGTCGCTGCCCTCCGTGAACGTCGCTACCGCCTCGTCCTTTACGTTCACGGTACGTCCCTCGTCCAGTCTTCGGCTCATTGATTGATTCGCCGCGTCGCAGCCCAACCCGTCCGCTGGTCCCAATGGACAATAGTGAGTGGATTCCCCCGCGTTGCCCTTCGGATCGGATCTAACCTCTTCCCTAGCTACCTCGTGTTCACCAACAGCGCAATCAATTACCAAAGTTTCTCTGGTTCTTTCACGTCAGCGCATTCGCGTCCCGTCACACAAGGGCTTTGACTGACGTAGTTGCATTACAGCCTCACCGGCCTGGCCGGAACGACCCCTGGTGGTGGTTCGTCTACCCCGGCCTCTACCACGGGTACCAGCCTCTCATCCGGCTCATCCACCCCTACAGGCTCATCCACCCCCGCAACGACCTCCGGCACAAGCGCGACATCGACACCAACAGGTACTTCTACCCCCACCACCACCCCTACCACTATACCAACCAGTTCGGCCCCAACTTCTACTACAGATACGAATACTACCCCAACTCTCACCACGCCCACCGTGACGACCAGCACGCCCTTGCCCACGTCCACGAGGCCAACCACGACAACTCCGTCTACTTCCGGCACGTCGACAACTGCTACTGCGTCTGCCACAGCTACCGGCGCTGGTGGTCGTCTCGGTTCCGACATGTCCCTCGGTGGCGCTGCTGCCCTGTTCGTCCTTTCTGCTGTTCTTGCTTTCTAAACGGGTCTTTCTTCCTAGGATACCATTTTTTCCTCATTCAAGCAGGACGTCAAATGATCATTGTGTTGTCCTTTTTTCTTCTGTTCTCTCCGATTTCTTTCATGCACTTGTAGACGAAAGAAAGACGATCGGTATTATATTTTGTTGTATTATTCTTTTCTTTCTTTCGCTGGTACACCACCATTGTGTTGTTATTCTGTTTTATGACTACCTTACGTCTTGTCATTGTCTTGAACTCGCAATCACCTGCGGGTGTGTTTTTGTGGTCTGCTCAGTGACTTGTGTGATGTGCTTGAAATGATATCGGATATAGCTTCTGATCAAGATTATCGATCATCTTGTTTGCTCCCACAAGTGCTCTCTGTTGCGATGGCACTGGCTTGTACACAAGATGTCATTCTACTCCTCGGAGACTCTCTCACACAGGGAAACACAGAGCGGTTTGGATTAGCAGAACGTTTATCAAGTATGCTCGCTCTCGAGGACACGAGCACCGCTGAAGCGCACGTCTAGGTGTCTATGTGCGCAAAATGGACGTGATCAATCGCGGTCTGAGCGGGTACCAAACCGACTGGGCCATCCCCGTCTTTGAACAGGTACGCACCTCGTCCTCACACCCATCCAACGCCAACACAAAACAGATCCTCGCACAACAACACGCACACCGACACGCACCCAAAGTCCAGTTGCTCACCCTCTGGTTCGGCGCCAACGACGCCGCACCACCGCCAAGCACCCAACACGTCCCGATCGCGCGGTTCAAATCCAACCTCGTACACCTCGTGCACATGGTCCGATCCCCGACCTCGGCGTATTACTCCCCGGGGACGCGCATCGTGTTGATCACCCCGCCACCGGTGAACACGCACCAGTGGACACGAGAGCGGTCGTTCGAGGAGACGCAAAAGTATGCCGAGGCGGTAAAGGAGGTGGGTGAGCAGGTCGGGGTCCCGGTCGCGGACGTGTGGACGCGGGTGTGGGAGGCGGCGGGGAGGGACGAGCGGGGGTGTGCGCGGTTTTTGGAGGACGGGTTGCATTTGAATGCGGCGGGGTACGAGGTGCGTGCGTGTCGTGTGTCGTTGTTGATGTACTCGAGGTGTGCAGATCGTGTTTGATGCGGTCATGGAGATCATTGGGGAGACGTACCCGGAGATGCATCACGACAAGTTGCAGACGGTGTTCGTTCCGTACGTTTGGGTGTTTCAGCGAGACTTTAATATGCTGACCGGTTCAAAAGGTGGTCTGAAGTCAACGTCGATGACCCACGTCCATCGCTGGTCAAGAGACGCGCGATGATGTAGTAGTGTAGTAGTACCAGATCCAGATCATGTGACCAAATCAAGGTTAACCTTGGACCATGTCGACGATGGATCTCAAACCACCGCGCAAGCAAAAATACAAGGAATCCAAATCGCAGTTCGCACCAAACGGTGCAGAACGACTCAAGACCGTCGTTCGCCGTCTCCCGCCCAACCTGCCCGAAGAGATCTTTTGGCAGAGCGTCCAGGCGTGGGTCAGCGAGGACACGGTCACTTGGAAGTCGTATCATCCGGGCAAGTTGCGTACGAAGCGGTGCGTTTTTGTCGTCGTGAGAGAGAGAGGGAGGGTCTGACGACCTTGCAGGGCAAACAAGGAAGGCATACCTTCGCGCGCGTATATTGCGTTCAAGAACGAGGCCCTCGTGACCCATTTTAGTCGTGCGTACGATGGGCATTTGTTTAGGGACAAGGCAGGTGGGTGTCGTCGTCGTCGCTGTCTTTCAATCGCCGACATGTACTCGGATCGATAGGCAATGAATCGCACGCCATCGTCGAATACGCACCGTTTCAAAAAATACCTGCCGAGAAGAAAAAGGTGGATGCGCGAAACAATACGATCGATAAAGGTAACGGGGTCCTGTCATGTCTTCTCATATCTCACTCGTGTCCACAGATGAAGATTACCTATCATTTATCGAGACGCTCAAGGGTACGGCCAAGACCGAGTCGGTGTCGCTCGAAGCACTCGGTGAGTAGTCGCTCATCCATGATACAGTCAGTCTGATCCCCCTCTCCCTTGCGTTGCGGGGACAGTCGCTGCCTCTCAACCACCCCCACACCCGACGACCACACCCCTTCTCGAAGCCCTCAAAGCAGAGAAATCAGCTCAGAAAGACAAGGAAGCGATCCTTCGTAATCATGCGCATTACAAGGACGTGACCCCGAGCGGGTCGTCGAAAAAGGACGACGCCAAGAAGAAGGCGGCGACTGCCAGTACCAAACCAGAGCCCTCATCGCCTCCGAGTAGTAAAAAAGTGAAAAAGGCGGCTGCGGCGGCGCAAAAGACGGGCTTGACCCAGACGCAAGCACAAGTGCAGGAGGGACAGGCGGCTGCGATGGCAAAGGGTGCGAGTGCTCCAACGTCCAGTACGAAACCGTCGCCTACTCGACACCGGCCTCCCAAGGAACCACATGGCCGTTCGTACCCCACCAAGGGCGAGACCGCACCTGTGCCTGTGGCTGCATCTGGCCCTCAGTCTGTCCCTAGTCTAGCCCTACCCGTTGCTGTGACGACGGACAATGTACCCTCGGGCTCACCCATTTCCGCACAAGGACAAGGACCAGGTCAGGGCCAGGGACAGCGCAAGAACCGACCGACGGTTGGGTTGGGACGGCATTTCGAAGCGGCGCTGAACGGTGCTGGTGTGGGGGTGTCACCGGGCGATCGAAAGCGACGCGACAAGGGATCCGGGTCTGGGTCTGGTGCGGGACCTGGACCTGGACCTGCGACCGAAGGCGCTGGCGGTAGTAAACCGGGAAAACATAAACATCATCAGCGCGAACACCCTCCGAATGAGGTCGTTCCGAGTATTTTGCAGCGGCTGACAGAGGTGGGTCAGGGGAGTACGGAGGTGGTGGTTATGCAGCGGCCACAGACGATCGAAGGGGTTGGTGAGAGCGGGGCTGGGGCGAGTCCTGGTCTTGATGGGAGGGGGAGAGGGGGCATGAGGCGAGGGAGGGGGAGAGGAAGGGGACATCGGGGCGGGTAACCCACTGCGCTGACGTGCGTCGTTTGGTCTCTTTGCGGGGTACTGACCGACGAGCGCGTCGATCAGGGAAATAGATCAGATCCCGTTTTCAGATGACCTAGGTGATTTCGGTCGGCCACGCTGACTACGGTCGTTCGGATCATGCATCCGGAGCCTTTCTCAGCGATATCTTGCAAGGCTCACGCTGTCGTTGTCCATACAATGATTTCGTACATGACGCATAATGCCATGACCTTTCTTTTTCCACCTACGTACCTCTTCCCCCATGGATACGTTCAGCATTGTGTAAAATAATGAGATTATCGTAGATTCTAAAACGCACACCCCAACATGTCACCGACCGCTAGAGAAGAAAGAGACCGTCCCATGTGGTACAGTTCCGATCAATTCGCTAAAGAGTCAATCAACGAAACCCAACGCTGAGCAACCCCGACTACTTTTAATGCACCGACGAAAAGAGCGCGCGGGCCAAAACACCCAACGACCAGAACCGAACACCGAAAAAAAAACCAAGCACGTGGAATAAATAAATAAATTCGAATAAAGATGCCAGTGAGACGCGCTCAGAGAAGCGACGCGCCGACAAAGGTCGCAACGAGGACGACCAATCCTGTAGCCATGACAGGCTTGCCGACGCCACCATTGGAACTGCCCGTACCCGTTGCCGTGGGAGAGCTCGATGCCATTGACATCGTCCCTGTCCCTGACATGGGCATGGACATGGAGGACATGGCTGGGCTGGATGCAGTCGACGCGGGGGAGCTGGCGGTGGACGACCCGCCGATGGGAGCCGTCGATTGGCCGCTGATCTCGGCTTGAATGGTGGAGTTGAACGTGCCGGTCATGCCAGCCAACCTATAATAAAATTTCAACGTCAATGCGGATCAGACACGGAAGAGGGCGTGGACGCGTACGTGAACAAGGCGGAAAAGGCTTCTTGGGGGAATTGGGGCATCTGAGGGTTCATGAACGACTGTGAGGTGACGCGAAGGAAGCTAGCGCGTTTGGGGTCACTACGGGAACAGAAAAAAAAATTGACAGTCGAGGAAAAGACGTACTATTCGTTGCTGTTAGGTCCGATGGTAGCATCGGGTGTGAAGTTGAACGACGTCGTGGCCGAGACGTTGACATTGGTAGCGATCGTTTGGAGTAGCGTCTAGAAATGGAACGTGAGACGACAGGTCACACGTCAAAGGGTGCGCATACCTGTTGGATCGCGTTTCCAACGTAGATGGCAAACGTGGCACTGCCAAATTGTGCGAGCGTTGGTGCATTACCGTTGTCTTGCCAGGAGACCGTGGACAGTTGTCCTGCATTATATGTGGTGGAACCCACCGGGGTGGTGATCTGTGTTTTTTAAACAGGTCAACGTCGTAGACGTGCAACGATTCAACCACGTACGAAAACGTTTGCCAGTGCCGACGCAGCGAATGCGAGTGAGACGAGAGCAGGGGTGAACATTTCTGAGGAAAGCGAGTGCGATGTAAAACGAATGTGGGGGGTCACAGAGTCGCAAGGGCTGCTGTTCTTAAGGACAAGTTGTTGGAGAGTGTGTGTGTGAGAGAAGAAACGAAAGCAGAGCAACGATGGGAGTCGACGACGGAGTTCCAACTGATTTTTGGCACCGATACGCGGATCAACCGACTCAACGCGGGACGTCCGGGACCTGATATCACATTGCAACGGCGTGATTGGCTGGCAATTGTAATGGTTACCACTCACCGCGTAGAATAATAGAGTTTATACAATTTTGGCCTCGGGATGCTGTATAAAGGTGAGCCTACAAGTTATGGAGCAGCAAGCGTGCAACTGAATGTGCATGACCCAAATTTATGTTGTTTCATACGCCCGACTCGGAACAGCGAGCGAATCATATGATGAAGCGTGTTTGAACGCGGAACGTTCGAACCTCCGTTTTGTGAGTGCAGGTTCCTGCAGGGGTGCCTTCTTCTTTCCCATTCGCCAATTGGTTCAGTAACTATGAGGATATCGCGTAAGACAAGAAAACCAGCCTTTGTCAATCATGCTTCAAGTTGAGTGGGGTACTAGTTAAACTCTGCCAGTCACACCCCGGGTCGAAACCGTGTCCGAGACAGAATTTATTATAATATCAGAGCAAAACTACGCACTTCGACCAACCAAGTCATTTTCCCGCAAGTATATTTACTGTGTGTCGTGGTTCATCGTTGTGCCTCCTCTCGGTGTTACAAGTGGGCCGTATGCGAGACCCGCCGCGGTATGTACTATTTCTCTTGTACCTGAGCTGAGACACGGACCTCCGAAGGCACATTTGGTTGTTTTGTTCGTGTTTTTCTGTGAAAAATGTCTTATTTTTGAGTTTCGCAAGTGTAAATTGCATGCGGAGAGTCGGTCAGCGGGTTATTACAACACGGAGTCATCCAGACATCGACATCTAAGTAAAGGTGTGCATGCAGCACTCGCTGCAGCCGGATCCGACGAATGCAAGCAGCGCATCTACTACTACACGTTTGTCGTGCATCATGGACGACCATTTGTGTCGGACTCGACCGAGTCGGCCCATCGGCGGCGCTCACCTTCCATCATGATACAGTTGCTCATCTGGGACATGTCTCAGGACCAGTAAACGAAGTACGTCGCCCTCTCTTCTTGGCTCGCCTACTCGCTCGTGTCGAACAGACAACTCCAAAATTTCTGTAGATCGAGTCGGTGTCGCTCAACGTAGACGAGGTGTCGATATCGGCTAGAGACGTCGGGTATCACGTCGTCATTGCGTTCTGCTCGATCGCTTCCCCCATGGAGATGCCAAAGGTGGCTTTGCCGGATCGTCTGAGGGTTGTTCACTGTGGTCTCTTACCCCAATGGTAAACGTCGTAGAAGTCACTGGGGGAGGTGAGTTGTTTTTCTTTCACGGGTAAACTGTCGAAGGGAACGAGTACGAGTATGAGAAAACAAAGATCGTGGACAAAAATCGCTGCACTTGGAGGACATGTTAGGAGTGAATGACGCGAGTGAATGACGGCTCACGACAGCCACATCATCCGAGAAAGGACGAACGCCGCTAGCAAGGCAGTGTCTCTCAACAGTAAACTTTCGATGATGATGCTTTTGTCATCACAGACACGGCGGTCAAGGACTATTGACATGGATCACGACAGCTCGATTGACTGGGGCAATTTAAATTGTCATCTATCCTCGTCTAGTTGACAGAAGAAACGATAGATTTTCAAGCGACTACACAAGTCCAAGTCAACATCCGTAACGGCTTGAGATATGTAAACCTACTCGTGCATTCATCCCAGAACATCAAATACGGTGCGCATGACGTGGTCAGCTTTGCGACCCGTATGTTTGATGAGCCCGATATAGTCGAGCTCATGCAGTGAGCGGATGAAGCGCGACTGAACTTCCAACCTCCACTTGTCAAGCTCTTCCTCGTCGTCTTCGGGAACCTCTACTTGACGTTGTTTTCCTTTTCGCCGGCTGGGTGTCCGTGTCAGCGCCTCATGCGCCGACGCATCTGTCTTTGCGTGTCGCCTTTGCGTTTCCAGGACGAGGGAGAACGACTCGAACCAGTCGAACACGTTGATCATCTTCCCACTCTCCAAGTAGCGATGGAATAGAATGCTTGTATCCGACATGTCCCAGAGCGTTTCCTCGTCTTCATCGCCATCGTTATTCGTCGGAGTCATGCTATAGTCTTGCGGGTGTAACAAGCCGGAGAATATCGAGGCTCGCAGGGAGGGATTCAATAGCTATTAGAATTAGATCAGATCCGGGAGCATGAGAAGCAGATTTTGTCGATCGTACCTCGGAGGGGAAAGGGGCAGCGCCGGTATATGATATATCCCACAGGGGTAGTTCTTCAAGGGTGACAAGACGACGTCTGAGACAGGCACGCACGTCAAGTTCGATTACAGCGTGGGGCGAAACTACGCACTCGAAATATTCGACTAACCAGTCCCCAATCATTTCCGCTACCTCTTTCACTTGCCGTGGTTCGTCGCTATGACTATTGTGAACCGAGTGGGCTGTATTGATCCGCGATATAATTTCCCTTTCCTCGCCCTGTACCTGAGCCGAAACACCAGTAAAGAAGTCTTTCATTTCCGACAAGAGCGCATCCAATTGATCTGCCCGTAGCTTTCTGGGAAAAGAGTATGAGATCAACCTGAGCGTGAAACATGATGACTCGGTCGCTTACCGGACAATCGTACACAAATATCTATAAGAGGTCCCAAGACGACCCCTCAGCGCTGCACACATTAGTTCAGGAAGGGTTTTTTCGCTCTTGATACCGAGTGAAGTTGTAAAGTTTTGCACGACGAGGAAAAGTCGGAATGCCACGCGTAGCAACTGTGATTGTCTCTGAAAGGCCAGCTGGACACTTCGGACAAACATGAGGAGCGCATCTACATCCGCACAGCGCCAGCCGGTAGGGTTACTTGTTGGACACTGAACTCGAGCAAGGACGGAGTTGAGAAAGGGGGCTGAACCGGGATCAGTCAAATCCACGGATGCTAGACTTTCCTCGGAGAGGAAAACCGTGAGGGGCTCTTCAAAATGTTTCATATGGGCTAGCTGGAATTACGGTTGAGAACAGGAAGGGCGGGCAGTTGACAGTAATCATCACCTGCAGGATGGAAACAAGGCCATCAAGAGACGGCGAATGTCTCCCAAAGAAGTCGACGAGAAACTCGATCGTTGCTGGTCCGAGGACAAGATCGGGTATGAACTCGACGTCAAAAAAGGACTGACTGAAAAGGTCAAACTGGTTGCTGGACCAAATGTAGGGTATTTACCTTTAACAAGATGTCATGGAGGACAGCCTGACTTGTCGAGAATGAGCAACTCCGAACTTGCAAGCGAGCCAACGTCGATCTAGGATACGTGGCATGAATATATGATGGTGTTGGGGGAGAAGTCAGCGAAAGAATGAAGACGAGGGGGAGTCGAGGGATTATGAGGCTGGAAGACAACGTCAGGGTCCCTTGGCGGAGTTAAAGCAGACATGAAGTACCTAGAAATTTCAAAGAGGTCCTGCATGACGAGGGGTTCGAATCGTTCGAAATCATGCAAAACAACAACTAGCCGGGTCGTGTTACTATCCGGCCCTGGTGTTCGATTAGTGCTGACATTGCGAGATTTTCGGTGGGTTCGTCACCTCTTGAATCACAGAGTGCGTCAAACCATATCTGAAGCAGGTTGATGTCAAATGTGCACAGGGAGCTTGCCGGCTTCCGCTTGACAGAGTCTAAGAAGAGGTTAGACCAGCGTTTGATTCAGAAAAGCTACGCGCACATGCCTAGCTCCTCGTCAGTTTTATTGATGAAGCCGGTAATGAGCGTCTTCATTGCAGATGTGAGGTTCGAACAGTCTTGGGGGTAGAGGTGGGTGACGATATGAGTACTGCTGTCGTCAAAGAGGCCATCTTGTCCCTCTGATTCCAGACGGGCTGAAATTTCGTCAAAGATGGTCGAAGAAGTCCCAAAGACTAGCGTCCTGTTTAGCCGCGATATTTGTGTTTGGCCGGCGTACCTACCTGTCACCGATATGACTGGCAACTCTGCGTATGGTAAACCTGGTAGCGTGTCGGTGTAGGCCATGTTGACCAACTCTGCCACTCTGTCTATGATCGGCGCGTGCAATGCATTAATCAATTCCTGAAACGGTTCAGATTATGCCATGGATGCTACCTGAGGCATACCTGGACCCGTTCTAGGCACTTTGACCATGCTCTTTTGTATGCAGCAAGGCGTAGTTCGTAGCCATTTAGAAGATCTCTGTCTGGATACAGCGTATAGGACTCGACGTCATCCGTGTCTGATGTGCTCGGCGTGAGTCAAACGCCGCACATGGAGTGGATTGACCAACCTGGTTCCTTGAATGGGATGTAAATACTCGTCTGTTCGGTCTAGTGAGACGCTGGCTCTCATCATGCACTGCAACGAACCTGGTGCGCGTCGTCCAAGGCCATTTGAGCTGTGGTTAGCGACATAGAACTTGAAGCACTGCTTGAACGAGCAATAGAATGCGCCTACCCTAAATGTCCAATCGATCGCGTCGCGTCGCGTTGCGCGTCTTTCTCACTCATACCGCCATGTCCTCCCCGCCCAGAGTCGATTTCCCTACGTCCGACATCGACGATGTCGACATGGACGCGCCCCCACAGGCCAGCCCGCAGCGGCTCTTCTTCCCAGGGAGCGATCCAGCCACACCTCTGGCCAAGCGCGTCGCTAGTTTCACCCCACTCAAGACACCCAAAAACCGCCGGGGAGATATACATTCGTCCCTCACGTCCACCACACCACGTCGCGTCGCGCGAGGAGCATACCACAACGACTTGCTGAGCGACAATTTCCCTAACTCGGATGGGACACATCTATCCATCCCACCCTCGTCTGCACCCAACCTCTCCGCACCTGCTGCACCGACAGATGATCCCGACGAGATTCGTGCGATATGGGGTACTACCGTAAATCTCGCAGAGACGATGAAGCTCTTCCGCGAATTCCTTCGTGGGTTCAAACCAAAGTACCGCGCGACGCACGATCGAGGGCAAAACTTGCCCACCATTGCATTCGAGTCCCCAGAGGACGCTGAGGTTGTCTCGTACGAGGCGCAGCTGCGGATCATACGTCAAACGGGACAAACTAACTTGAATCTGGATATGGTCAACTTGCTCGCTTACCCCCCTTGCAAAAAGCTGTTTGGACAGCTGCAAAAATACCCTCAGGAAGTGATACCCGTAATGGATCAAGTGCTCAAGGATCTCATGTTGGAAATTGCCGATGAAGACCAGCAAGCTGGCGTGGATGGCATGCAGGGGGAGCAGGGAGACGAGGAGATCGCCGATATCATGGCCAAGGTATACAAAGTACGACCCTTTGGGCTCAACTCTGTCAACATGCGTGAACTCAATCCAAGTGGTAAGTCAGTCCCTTGGTTTTGTCTGTGTACCGATCTTGGAACACCCTTACAGATACCGACAAGCTCATCTGCATCAAGGGTCTTGTCATCCGTGCTACGCCCGTCATCCCAGACATGAAAGTAGCGTTTTTCCGGTGTCTTACCTGTTCCCATACTGTCCAAGTCGAAATTGACCGTGGCAAGATCGAGGAACCTGGTCGTTGCCCCCGTGATGTCTGTGCATCCGTTGGCACGATGTCACTCATACATAATCGTTGCGAATTTGCAGACAGACAAGTCATCCGGCTACAAGAGACCCCAGATGCAGTGCCCGATGGTCAGACGCCACACACCGTTTCATTGAGCGTTTATGATGAGCTCGTCGATCTGGCAAAACCTGGTGACCGTCTCACTGTGACTGGAATCTTTAGGAGTGTGCCAGTGAGAGTGAATCCCCGCCAGCGAACGATGAAGAGCCTCTTCAAGACATACCTGGACGTCGTGCATATCCAGGTTGAAGACGCCATCGGAGGTGCACGGACGCGAAAGATACGCAAGGCCGAACTTGAGGCGAAACTCATCGAACTTAGCAGAAGACATGATCTGTATGAACTTTTGGCACGATCGCTTGCTCCGTCTATCTGGGAGATGGAAGACGTCAAGAAGGGTATATTACTTCAGCTCTTTGGTGGAACGAACAAGAGCATTGCAAGAGGTGGCGGAGGTGGAGGGCCAAGATATCGTGGAGATATCAACGTATTGCTCGTTGGTGATCCCGGTACCAGTAAATCTCAAATTCTACAGGTGAGTTTCTACCCTATGCTGTCCATCAACGGAACTGAGCTTTCTCCTAGTACGTGCACAAAATTGCTCCTCGAGGCGTCTATACGTCCGGGAAAGGTTCATCAGCTGTTGGTCTTACTGCCTATGTCACTCGAGATCCAGACTCGAAACAACTTGTTCTAGAGAGGTAAGTTGGCAATAACGCATCTCCTTCGTAGCTAATGACATGTTCAGTGGCGCCCTTGTTTTGAGCGACGGAGGTGTCTGTTGCATTGACGAATTTGATAAAATGTCGGACGCGACTCGTAGTGTCCTTCACGAAGTCATGGTCAGTCCAAGAATCTCAGCTCGGCAACCTCGACTGATGGCATAATTAGGAGCAACAAACTGTGTCGATAGCAAAAGCTGGCATCATCACCACATTGAATGCCCGAACGTCTATTCTTGCTGCAGCCAACCCAGTCGAGTCGAAATACAATGTGGACTTGCCGATCACCCGAAACATTGACCTTCCTCCGACTCTTATATCACGATTCGACCTTCTTTACCTTGTGCTGGATCGGGTTGACGAGGCACTAGATCGGAGGCTTGCTCAACACCTCGTTGGGCTATACCTCGAAGATGCTCCGGACACTGGAGGACATGATATCTTGGTTCGTCCCACTACCATCTTTGGTGTATCCGCGAACTGACAGAATGACCTAGCCTCTGGAAGAGCTATCGGCGTACATCGAGTACGCTCGTGCACATATTAATCCTGTCCTCAACTCCGAAGCCAGCGATGAACTTGTCGCGTCTTATGTCTCCCTTCGTGCCATTGGAGCCAATGAGCCTCGTGGCGCGGAGAAACGGATCACTGCCACGACACGTCAGCTGGAAAGTATGATTCGATTGTCCGAAGCCCACGCGCGGATGCGACTCGCCGCGCAGGTTGAGCTGCAGGACGTCCAAGAAGCCTGCCGGCTGATGCGCGAGGCGATTCGGACGAGTGCGATGGACCCACGGACGGGCAAGATTGACATGGGTCTGCTCAACACGGGCACTGGGGTTGGACAGCGAAGGCTGCGCGACGACATGCGGAGGGAGCTCCTGACCATGTTGGATGGTGCTGGCGGTGCGAAGAGCCGGGGTATTCGGTGGGGAGACGCGATCAAGCGGCTGGGCGAGCAGAGTAGTATTCGGGTGGACGCGGTCGAGTTTGCAGAGGTGATCAAGGTGCTGGAGAATGAGGGGATCATTGCGGTGGTTGGGGAGCGTGATAGACGGATGATTCGCAAGGTCGAGGGAGGTTGAAACGAGCGTTACGTTGTACTATGTAACAATCCTTGTGTGTAATTTACGGCTAACTTTTTTTCTTCACAATGCTTGCCACGACACGGAGGGTCTCTCTTATTAGGTCTCTAGGACGAGCGTCAAGACATGGTAGCTATATCGGGCGTGTTCGCAAGTTGGATCAGATTGATAGTCAAGGTCGAATACGACACCTCGTTCAGACCACATCCACATCGAAATTCGCAAAATACAGCTCCAACGCTTACTTGGACTTTAGGTTCTCCACCGATCCTCTGATGGCATCCTTGAAGCCTCCCCAGCCTCCGCCGACGTGGCAGCACACTGTCGAGGACATCGAGCGACTTACAACCGAGGCACTCGCCAAAGACAAAAAGGTCAGCGACGACATCGTCCAAATACCCGAGGACCAGCTTGGTTTCGACAACGTGAGTCTTCATGTTCCCCCATGATCAATCGATCATCGTCACCCATTCGTCTTCCAGGTGTTTGTGAGTTGATCATGCACCAACCCTCGACTCTGACCACTGAGTTACACGTTCGCCTTTCCATTGCTTCCAATAGCTTGCACTTGCAAATACGGAAGCCGAGTTCGACATCGCAATTGAACCGCTCAGTTTTTACCAAAATGTCTCTACAGACAAGGCCATCCGCGACGTCTCCACCAAATCTGAAGAGCGCGCACGAAAGTACGCCAACCAAGAGTCGATGCGCGAGGACCTGTACAAGGTCAAGGTGACCGCAGCGGCCAACCTACACAAGACGGGTGCCTGGGACGCACTGAATGCCGAGCAGAAGCGGCTCGTCGACAAGATGTTGCTCGATGGGAAACGTGCAGGGTTGGGGATTGAGAGCAAGGAGGAGAGGGAGAAGTTGAAGCGGTTGAAGGATGACCTTTCGGACGCGTGTTTGAAATTTACCGTGCGTAGCCTTTTGTGTTTTGACCTAGGATGGAGCGGTGTTGAATCGTGCATGATCGTATAGCAAAACTTCAACGAGGAGAACGTATGTCGTTCGTTCACGCACGTCTGCATTCATCGATCTGACTCATGATGCGGTAGGGTCGTATCGCGTTTACACGCGAACAACTCGATGGTGTCCCAGAGGACGTGATATCCGGATATACCCAACGTACCGAAGGCGATAAGGTGTTGTACGAAGTTACCTTTAGGACGCCTGATATCTTTCCCGTCGTGAGTGTCCTCTGCTGACTGCATATATGCCCTCGATTTGACGATACGGCCTAGTTCAAATATGCCAATGACCCGAAAACGCGTAAGGCAGCTCAACAGGCGTTTGACGATCGACTCGCCAACAACGTCGGATACCTGGATACCGCTCTCCGTCTACGTAGGCAGATCGCAGGGATCCTGCAGTACGATTCTTGGGCGGATTACATCACCGAGGTCAAGATGGTCAAAAGTGCAGCTAACGCAAAAAAGGTTTGTCACTCCCGATCATCATTTCTGTGTCGAACCCTTATCGGTGTCTAGTTTTTGGACGATCTCAAAGCACATCTTGACCCTCTTGGCACTCAAGAGCGTGCCACCCTTCTGGGGCTGAAAAAGGAGGTGCATATCAAACGTGGTTTGCCCATCGACGACAACCTTTATATTTGGGACTATAGGCACGCCTGTTTAGAAATCTATTCCTCACTGTCTTTCGTCTGATCGTGCACCATCAGGTATTACGATCGCCTCTATGTGGAGCGCAACTTGGATCTGGATGATTCCCTTGTCAAGGAGTACTTCCCGGTATCTGTCGTCGTTCCTGCTATCCTCGATATATACCAGAATCTACTCGGGGTCAAATTCGTAGAGATCACAGGCGATGCACGGGACGTATGGCACTCCGGTGAGTCGTTCGCGATGCGGTCGAGTAGATGACCAATGGTCGCGCAGAGGTCCAACAGTTTGCGGTTTGGGAGATGGGTGCCAAGGATGAATCGGGTTTCGTCGGGTACTGTTACCTCGATCTTTTCCCTCGCGGTAAGGTGTTGTGACACCGTCATGTTTGATACAAAGCGCTCACTCTGCAACTTGTAGAGGGCAAATACTCGCATGCCGCAGTGTGGGGCCTTCTTCCAGGTTACGAGCTTCCCGAAGGGAAACGACACTACCCGTTAACAGCTATGGTGGCAAACCTGGCAAAACCAACGCCGGAGCGGCCAGCGCTGATGCGCCACGACGACGTCACAACATTCTTCCATGAGATGGGTCATGTATTCCACGGGTTGCTGAGCCGGACGAAATACTCGCGATTCCACGGGACAGCCGTCGCGCGCGACTTCGTGGAGGCACCGTCGCAGATGCTCGAGAACTGGTTCGTCATCATTACTACTAGTACGTTGTGACTGATCGAATCTTCGCGTCTCAGGTGTTGGGAGCCTGAGGTGCTAAAGAAGATGTCAAGCCATTACAAGACGCAAGAACCATTGTCGGACGACCTGATCGCCAAGATCATCAAGAGGTTAGTCGGAATTTCTCCTTTGCGTATGTATGACGATTGAACGCTGCGCTTTGCTTACAGCCGCTACGTCAATGTCGGGCTATTCTACCTCCGCCAGCTCTTCTTTGCCAACTTTGATCTCGCAGTGCACAACAACAGTTTGGACGTGAACACCGATTATACCAAGCTCTGGAACGAGCTAAGGGAGAAGATCTCGCTTGTACAGGGGAGCGAGTATAAGCCTGGGCAGGGTACGTTTGGACATATCGTCGGTGGGTATGATGCGGGGTACTATGGGTAAGTGACTTTCCACTACGTGGCTCTCTGGCTTCACAACACATGTACTAGGTACACCTACTCTCTGGTGTTCGCTGCGGACATGTATGCGACGGTGTTCAAAAAGGCACCGCTGGATCCCGCGCTGGGAAGGCTGTACCGGGACAAGATCTTGTTCGTGGGTGGGAGCCGGGACGACATGGATTCGCTCAAGGTGTGTATTGGTGTCCTCATCACCATGCATCGCTGATCATGATCACGGGTCGTCCTGATGCCTGGATCTTAGGACTTTTTGGGGCGGGAGCCAGATCCCGAGGCATTTATCAATGAGATTGAACAAGATGCTGCGCAAGCGTCGAATTTGTGAGTGTAATTCGTTGGTGCAGGCATTAGGGCGTGTAGGATAGCGCATCGCAATGTGAACTCGGACGTGGACTCGTACTCTGAGGGTGGGATGCAACATCGGATAAGTGTTGAGACAGTCTTCACTCATTGTCCCGCACTTTAGCTAAACGGTTGTCCGACTCGTTGTCCATTTGAGCGTCGAGCTGCTGAGGATGTTCATCTAAGCGATTCAATTATACGGAATACAAAGCAAGTCGAGACATCAACATTCTCCCTGCAGCCTGAAGGATGGCGTGCATCACCTTCCTGCGCAAGCGCAACGTCGTCCGGAATGTTGGTCACTGAAATGAGGACCGGACGAAGTCAACGAGACCTGTCGATGTTGGCAAGCTTCTGTTGATCATGAATGCACGGAGACCAAATCGACCATTCTGCTTCACCGAGAACGAAGGAGGCTTTGAGTACGGATTGGACTCCGACGGACCGTAGCCAGATTCTGCCGGAAAGTGCGGTTCCCACTTTCCGATTTCCGACCTGGCCACGTCGGAATCTCAACTCCTTATCGATAAGCGCCTCGCTCTTGGTTCCTCGCTTCCACCACCACCTGGGGACCCGTCTCTAAACAACGCTCTTCTTCGCGTTGACTCTTTCAGAATGTCTACCGAAAACACAGAGAGCTTCGAGAACCTCCAAGAGAGGTTCGGCCGGTTCAGAATCCTTATCATTGGACCCGCCAACTCTGGCAAGACGACCATCCTCCGGGGGATCTGCGACTCCACAGAAAATCCGGAGATCTACGATGGTGATGGGAACAAGGTACGAATCTGGGTTGATGTATGGCGTTGTGGCAACAGCTGACGTGTGTGATCAGGTCGATGCGTCGCAAGTCGAAGGATCCATGGGGGTGGGCCTGATGGTTGTTTCATGTTATACAATATGCGGACACTAATGGAGACGCGATTCATCGTTATCAGCGTGGACTGCACAATGTCGAGGACGAGCTGGTATTCCGAAGCAACGACAAGCTGATCTTTCACGATTCTCGGGGCTTCGAGGCTGGTAGTAAAGACGAGTTCTTGCAAATGAAGAAGTTCGTCGCGGATCGTGCCAAGACCAGAGTTCTCAAGAAGCGTATTCACGCTATATTGTAAATAGGACAGTTGTTTCACGGTATTGACTTACATTTCATTCAGGTATTGCATTCCCATGGACAAGCATCACCGAGCAATCCAACGCGCCGAGGAAATGTTCTTTGACGAATGTGATCCTGGGAATGGTGAACCCTGTGCCATCGTTGTCTTCTCGGACTTATGCCAGTGATCTCCCAGTTCCTGTCATAGTGCTATTCACGAAATTTGATGCGCTGCTGCCTGTAGCACTGGGAAAGTTGGCGCCTGCCGATCGACGACTACCTTTGCAGGAGCGGCTGTCAAAAGCCGAGCCACTGATCGAAGAAACATTCGGTAAAGCTGATATATGGGGTCGTCTTTCGCGATTGAAGTATGCTCCAAGGTCTTTTGTCCGGATTGGAGGTTTGGACTCTATCTTTCTTCGTCGAAATATTGAATCACACTGTCTTATACTAGGCATGCACAAGTCTAATGAAGGGTGCAGGAAAGTGTTGGCAGCCACTGCAGATGCCCTGGATGAAGGGGCTTTGCAAAAGTTGCTAGTCTCAGCACAGAAAGTGAATATAGAGCTTTGTGTGAGATATGCAGTTCGAGAGTGAGTTGGCAGAACAGTCATGTCTTGATTATCTGACATTATTATTCCAATAAAGGTTGGTTGGTTACACAGATAGAGTACACAAGTCATTACTTTCCATAACCAATATGGACAAAGTGGGACTTCAGAAACTTACATGGTGGTTCCCTCATGTTCAGGTGAGTGAAATTTCCACACCAGACTATGTATGGTGTTCTTAATCCTATACTACTTGATAATGATAGTGAGTCATACAAAATGACATACAGAGTTGAACATGCTGATGATGATGTAATTACTAATGTGATGCCTTGGAAATCAGAGTGTAGGTTATGGACTTGTACTTCTTGGGTAATCATGCTGATGATTACTTGTTTGTTGTTCATGCTGCTTTGTACATCTTAGGAGGTGAGTTGTGGATCATAGTAGGATCTGGTATTCATGTTGATAGATCCATCTCCACATCAAATTCTGCTTTGGAAATTTCAGTTGATAGGTTATGTTTTGGAAAGCTGGTGTAGTGATTATGCTGACAATTCCATCTCCACTCTTCATCCTGCATTGGACATCATAGGAGGTGAGTTGTGGATTGTGGCATGTTTGTGGGGTGACCATGCTGATGATTCCATCTCCACTCTTCATCCTGCATTGGACATCATAGCAGGTGAGTTGTGGATTGTGGCATGTTTGTGGGGTGACCATGCTGATGATTCCATCTCCACTCTTCATCCTGCATTGGACATCATAGTTTGTGAGTTGTGGATTGTGGCATGTTTGTGGGGTGACCATGCTGATGATTCCATCTCCACTCTTCATCCTGCATTGGACATCATAGCGGGTGAGTTGTGGATTGTGGCATGTTTGTGGGGTGACCATGCTGATGATTCCATCTCCACTCTTCATCCTGCATTGGACATCATAGGAGGTGGGTGAGTTGTGGATTGTGGCATGTTTGTGGGGTGACCATGCTGATGATTCCATCTCCACTCTTCATCCTGCATTGGACATCATAGATTGTGAGTTGTGGATTGTGGCATGTTTGTGGGGTGACCATGCTGATGATTCCATCTCCACTCTTCATCCTGCATTGGACATCATAGCGGGTGAGTTGTGGATTGTGGCATGTTTGTGGGGTGACCATGCTGATGATTCCATCTCCACTCTTCATCCTGCATTGGACATCATAGGAGGTGAGTTGTGGATTGTGGCATGTTTGTGGGGTGACCATGCTAATCATTCTGTCTCTTCCTTAGCTGGTATGGTTTCCTGTATATACTTATCTTTATACTTCTAACAATAATTTCAACAGGATGTATGTTCATGAGAAAAATTTGTATTTGCTGATGATTTATTGCTTTTCTTCTGTCATTCTTAGCAGGTAAGATTTTCAAACATTGATGAGTCATTTTATTTATGAAGGCTTAGGATGTTAGTAAATATTTCCAATCACTCTAATATATGTTTTATGTTGTGTTTTTGGCTTCCAGGTGATTGCAAGCAAACAAGTATGTGCTGTCTAGTCAATTTCATATTCTACATAAATATTCCATCCATAGATTTCCTTGACTGAAAGTGGTCAGCAAGCTTTGAAGCCACACAACACTGTAAGTTTGCTGATATTATTATATATATCTAAATCTTACCATAATCAAGATACCTTTTTCTACCTGGAAGCAGCTCCTTCAGGCTGGTGTTGGTATGTTTCAGATATTTCATCAATTATGAGATCATTTATTGCATAATATACAGATATCATTCTCATATCAGAGCATTCCTTCTTTCTATACCAGAAAAATGATCCTGAACCATTCTCTTCTGCAGCTGAGAAGTACAAGGCATCAGATTCATGCAAGAGGGTTGAAAATGCACTGGTGGAGGTCTTCAAACAATATGGAAAACTGTCCAATGGTCACAAAGTGGACATGGTTACCAATATGATTCTTCAGAACTCCATGTATGTGTTTAAAACACTTTCCAATACTTTTATTTGTAACCACCTTATCCAGAGGCACTTCCAACTAAGGAACAAAATGGTGGTTTTCCACTAATATGGCTCCAATGATGCAATGGTGCAATAGTGTAAAAGTGACAGTGAAAAGAGAGATATGTAGAACAGTGTGGAAAGGGTCTTGAGATCAATGGAATGTTGAAAGCATCAACTCTGATAGGTTCATGATGTAAATCTAGTGTCTGCTGATCAAATGTATTCTTGATTTTCTTACACATGAACCTGAGAGACAATATAGCATTGCAATATCCTAGCACTGCAGATGCATGGTAGCTCCTAGTGTGTATAATTCAAATTCTGAGTCAAAGAAGTTGGATTAATTCACCTGAAATTCTGCCCACAATCTACTGCAAGAATCTAAGTGATTTTATGTGGAACTGTTCTGGGAATGATAAAATCATCTCTAAACATAAAATGTCTTACATTTATGCCATGACAGGAAGAACATACAGTGGTCAAAGGTAGTCTAACTAGTTGTCTTTCAACTTTACACATTCTTGAGCCTCTTGAGATGAACTGACATGGAAATAGACTGGATGGCCAGCAAAATCACTCTTGAACTCTCCCTTCAAGCTAACAGTCATGCATATGACCAACCTCATTGATGCTCCCATGAAATGTTTCTTTACACCCTCATCAGGGACTTTGAAGCTCCAATGAGAGTTGGCATCAGATTTAATGCCACAAACTAAAGATACAATAATCTTCACCCTGTTCAGTAAGCTGTCCCTGTAACAATTACTGATATGGACCTTCTCAGGATCAGAACACCTTTCCATGTCATAGAATATTGCACTGCAATGCTATCATCATGATACATTCTAGGGAAGCTCAGGATGGTAGTCCATACTTCTAGGTAAGCACTTTAAGCAAGTGATATGCATGCTGTCATATTTACATGCCATCATGATCCAAGCCAACTTCAAGCAACCAACACATTCATTTTTCTGCCCCTGGTTTTCGCGTGGTAAGATGGCAGGTCGAGTGAATACAACAATGTGGACAAAGTTGGCTCACGAAGTGCGTCCCTATTGGCAGTTCGACGAACGAAAGGGGGAACGTAAACGATGGATATGGTGTGCCCGCGAGTGGAATTTATCGACAACTTTGTGTGAACGACGAAGCGGTGGGTTTACTCGAGATGAGGGTGGTTGATGATTCGGAACAGTAGACCACGACACTTCTATACGCTTTGCTTGCTGGCTCAGACTCAGAAGTGCTTTTCGGACGGCTTGGATGAGATTGGGGAGGGGTATTTTATAGATGGAGAGGTCGGGTATGACGAGATAGGTCCAATCTGGGTGTACACGTTAGATGGATGGCGTGGACGGAGAGGCAGTCTGACCCTGCAAGACGAGTGTCTCGCCTTCCTGTAGGGAAACAAGGTGGAGGGGAGTATGCGGTGTAGGTTTTCTCTGTGGAGGAACGATCGTTAGCAGATAGGCGAGGTAGGATGAAGGGGACTCACTGGGTGACCAACCTCGGAAGTGTCTACAGCGTCGGTGTTGCGACCGATGACGAGGCAAATCGCTGCGGTCATCTTGGAGCGCAAGCGCCTACGGACGACGCACGACTTGCTCGTTGCCTTTTTGGAGGTGTGAAAGAGGAGGCTGATGCTGTGCCTGCCACGCGCTGCGAGGTGCTTGACGGTGGTGATTACGCGTCGTTGCGTGTTGCCTCCATGGTCATCCAGGGTGGGACGTCGTTCAGTGTCGAGATTGGACCGTTGTGTGCGTGCGCAGACGAGGGCGGTGGCGAGGAGGGGATTTGGAGGGACAAAGTTGGTCGGCTCGTGGAGGATGGCGTTGGGGAATGCGCGTATCGTGAATTGGGGACATACGAAAGCGGGCAAGTTGCGCAGGGCGAGTTGAGCGGCGGGGTGAGCAGCGTCGATGAATTTTGTACGATCGAGAAAGTATGGGTTAGCATGACCCAGCGCAGGGCGGACGACGACACCAGGACGAGCTCGGGGCAGTCGACTCAGTCGGAGCATCGAGAAAAGAACTGATTTAGTGAGAGGGGTTAAATGACCAGATATGGAAATGGAAAGGGGGGTGAGGATGAAAAGGGAGACGCGTGATGACTTGGACGCGTTTGGTTGACTTGACCTCTTCTCATGGCAGACTCGGCCGCAACGCCTCGTCGCTCTCAACGCGACAGAAAACAGGTAAAACCGTTCGCATCGTGTGAGTTTTGCTCTTGTCCTTCTCTTCCTCTCCCCTCAACCACGAAACAGCGAGCCAGTTACCGTCCAAGCCCAGGACTACCAACGAAGACGATCTCACCGAACTCGACGATGCAGAAGACGGCATCGATGATCACGAGGACGCGGACGCAGAACCAGAAGACGACCACCAGGACTTTTCCACACCCAAATCAAAGAAACGCGCCGCACCGCAGCGCAAACCAAGAGGACCCCCTCCCGCCAAGAAACCTCGCACCGCCAAATCCACTACCGCACCTTCCAAGCCACCAAAACCAAAACAAAGGAGGGCAAAGGCAAAGGCTGCAAATGGGCATTTCGATCCCACACAGCTCGCTTCAGACACGAAGATTGCTCCAGATAACGCCCTCTTCAGTACGTCCATCCGTGTCCCCGCTTCTGCGCATCTCAATATACATTATAGATACACTGCTAAACCCCTCAGCTGCACTGCAATCCACCGCCGAGGACTTTCTTCATTCGCTCTCACAAAATGCAGGAACAGCTCAGGCGGACCTGATCAACTGCATCTTGCGTGCATGCGGTTGCAACGACTCGGTCGATGCAGACCAAGTCGTCGATTACGACGGCGTCGTCGACTCCCTCGACAACTTCACAGAGGGGCTCAAACAGGTGACGTTCCTCACCACACTCACGCGACCCTGCTCATCTCTATTCAGGAAAATTCACCCATATATCCCCTCACTTCCAGATTACCCGCTTTCAAACGCTTTAGGACATCCCTGTCAGAGCTCATAGAGCGTCTCGTCCTTGCTGCAGCGGATCTCGGTTCGCTCTACTCGACCGATCTCATAACAACTCTACAAACATGGGTCATCGCCATGTCCTCCTCTCAAATACGTTCCTTCCGCCATACTGCGACCGTCGTAGCACTCGAAATAGAGACTGCCCTTTGCCAGGTAGCAGCAGCCGTCGAGAAGGAAGCTGAAATCCTTGGTCGACAACGAGAAGGCGAGCGCAAACGTAAAGCCATCCACAAATCTACCGCTGTCCGGGAGAAAGACCTGGACGGCAAGGCGGCAGAAGTCCGCAAACGACGTACCATTCTCGCTGAATACCTCAAGGAAATAGTCGACGGGTAGGCATAATACTCATTTTTCCTGTCATCGACATTCAATTCCTCCAGTGTTTTCGTTCACAGATATCGTGACCTGGATCACAACATCCGCGCCGAATGCGTCAAGGCCATGGGCTCATGGTTTACCCACTACCCTGCTCATTTTCTCGATGGATCCTATCTCCGGTATGTCGGATGGGTCCTCTCGGATTCTAGTACACCGGTCCGTCTCGAAGCAGTACGAGCACTGGCCATCGTTTACGCGCAATCCGAGTATGTGGGCTCGATCACACATTTTACCCAACGGTTCAAACCGCGATTGCTCGAAATGGCTGGTGGCGATACAGAACTGAACGTACGCACAGCTGACATAGGGGTTCTGAACGCGATCGATTCCAATGCACTCCTCGAAGATGAGGAACGCGAACGCATCTGTCTTCTACTGTTTGATGCAGAGGCCCGTGTGAGAAAGGCCGTGTCGCCATTTGTCGCCGGTGTTTGGCAAGAAGTGGCAGACGAACGTGTCTCGGCCATCGCGGGTCGTAACAAGGGGCAAAGGACCAAGTCGAGGGCGGGGGTCAAAGCATTGGCAATGTTGCTTGTCAAATGGGGGAAGGCCCTCGACCGTGCTTCCGAGGCTGCCGAGGAGGACAGTGAAGCTGGTGAGGGTGATAGTGGACCAAGTCGGCGCACACACCTACCACTTTCGAGTGGAGTTGACCCACGAGGACGGATCCCGCTCGTTGTCGAGGCCCTCTGGGACGAAGTCGATGCCGTGAATGATTGGGAGTGTATCTTGGACGTGCTACTACTTGACCATTCGGCGGGCACAGACGAGGACATGGACGGGCCAGAATCACTCGCCGAGGCTGCACGGAATACGGTGGATCCAGCTTGGCGATTATCAGAAGTGGAAGAAACTGTGTTACTCGAGGTACTCGTTGCATCGTTGCGTCGTGCTAAGCTGGCGTCGACGGCTGCAAAAAAGGTTTGTTTCACGGTGCTGTTTTCTCTGATGATACTGAAGTATGACGTCGCAGGGTGACGAAGAGACGATAATATCGGACTTGACGCGTGCATTGATCAAGGGACTACCAAGGCTGTTTATCAAGTACCAGACGGACGAAAACCGTATATCGGAAGTGTTACTGATTCCGCCATTGATGAACCTCGAACTTTACCTCGAGATGCGAATGATGAACGTGCGTCGTCGTCATTCCATCAATATCAACGAATAACATAACGATGTGTTATAGGCGTACGCGGGACTGTGGGACGACGTATCGAAACAATTCCTCTCCCATTCTTCGCAGTCTGTGTTAACCAAATCTGTTGCTGCCATCCGACACTTCATGGCCGCCACGTCGCTAACGAATACGAACAGCACAAAGATTCTCGAGCTCGAAGACGAACTGGCGACACAGCTGCGTGATGCCGTTGCTGGCCGTGAAGAAATCGAAGTGGCAACGTTTTCGGAAGACGACGTCATCGCACTGGGTGCTGTATGTGCTCGGATATGTGCGTTGGCGGGATCGAGGGATATGTGTGCGTGGATGGAGGAAGACGAGGGCGGGAAGCAGAGTAGTGTATGGGACATCATCTCTGCCCTCGTCGAGCGGGGTCGTCTGGGGTACAAGGAAGAGGAACGAGTGCGTATTGTTATCTCGGCACCTGTTTCATGAAGCGTGAACTCACCATGGATCATTAGATGGTCGAACAAGGCCTGCATCTACTTGGCTTACACGTCATCTGGAAGGCACGTGGCTTACCCGATGTCAAAGATACGTCGCTGGACAGCGACAAATTCCGACAAGGGCTACGTGAGCAACGCGATCCGTTGCTCGAAAAACTTGTCGACTATGTCATCGGACAACAGTCGAATACGGCCGAGGTCGTCAAACTCGCGGTAGGTTTCCATATTGTTATACGGTGTCCATCTCACCTTCTCGGTTGACAGGCATTTCAAAACCTCATGAATCTTCATATCTTGTTCTATCCGAGCCAAGCGACATCGCCACGCGGCGATGCGTTGCCCACGGAGCCGCTCTCACTTCAACTCGAGGAGGACGTGCAGCAACGCTGCGCGGGCTTCATCCAGTCGTCCATCGAGCAGTATGCAGAGCTTCTAGAGGGTGGTAATCACACTCACGATGAGGAACCCGAGAGTGAGCATGGCGACAGCTCGGAAGAGGAAGAACCTGCGCCGACTCCCAAGGTTGGCAAGGGTAAGGGCAAGAGCAGTACCAAGACGAGCGCAAAATCATCCACTAAGCCAGGTACGTTCCTGCCCACCTTTACGAGTCTGCTGTCGACGTTGATCGAAGTCCAAGCCCCGACGAGATCATTGCTCGAGCAAGAATACCAATTCTTGGCAACAGTATCAACCTTTTTGCGCGCGATTCGTGCGGGTGTGGTGCACGTCAAGCACAGCAACGTTTTACTTGCCAACCATGGGCGTCTTGGTCCATCCTTTGATCTCTACACAAAGGTTATCATTGACGTGTTGCGCGAAGAAGGCATGTACAACGATAACGGCGATTTGGTTGTCGAAGTTGTCAAAAAGGCTCTCTTGGAGGTATGTCTTTCGACCGCTCCTTTCGTACCGTCTGACGACGTGTGCCTACAGTCGTTCTCGCTCGTAATGGACTCGGTGGTAAAAGACGAGGAACGGACGGTTGGCCTCGCGAAACAACTGGCGACAAGTTTTCTCGTGCGCGGCGCGCAGCTAGCCGTCGTGCGGCGGCTGGACAGCCGGTATGTGATCAAGACGCACAAGGATTTACTCCAGGAAGGGATCAAGAACGTGTCTGCGTACGAAAAGAACAAAAACAAGAAACGGCTTGGCCTATCGGTATCGTTTTTCAGGGCATTGATCCCACTGCTCAAGGGCGTCGAGAGCCGGGATGCGTTGGGCATGTGAGTGGTTAGAGTCGCCGGGTAGTGATAAGGGCGGTGCTGACGCGATCACAGAAAAGCGTACTTGGACCAGTTGGTGAGTGATGCCAAGATCGAGGTCAAGCCAACGGCCAAGACGTGGGAGCCTCTACGGGCGTATGAAAAGAAGCTGGTGTCTATCATGCACAAGGGTATGCCATGTGAATGTCGAGATTGGTTCATCGCTGCTAACGGGTTTCTGCAATAGGCACGGGCAAGGGTCGGAAAGCCAAGGGCGGTGCAGTTGGGACGAGCGATGAGGAGAGTGGGCCGGAGGCGGAAGGGAGGGGCGAGGGAGGTGCCGAGCAGGGGGAGGAAGAGGAGCCCGCGAGGGAGACGAGGGCGGGACCGAGATTAAGACCAAGACTGAGGGCGGTTGTGCGTCGTCCACCGACGCCACCTGGACACGACGGTCAGGGGCAGAGTGATGTCGAGATGAATGACGCTGAGGACGGCGCTGAGGCAGCGCAGGAGACGCCAAAGAGTCGGCCTCAGGCACGGGTGGACGATGCTGATGGCAACGGCGGCGACGGCGGGATGGAGTCACCGATGAAGACCCCCCGTGCTGGGCCATCGACGTCATTGGGAGCGCGTGACCCAGCGAGAATTTCAAGCTCGTCTTTGAAGCGACGGCGAGACGAAGACGAAGACGAAAACGCCGAGGTGGCAGAGACGGACGCAGGTGTGGATGACGACCAGCATAGTGCGCATCCCGACGAGGTACCGTCCGAAGATGCATCGGTACCGCAAACGAGTCCGACGAGCGAATTCATTATTCGGCGGAAACGTGCCCGTCATTAGAGTGGAGCTGGCGATTTTTATGCTTATTTTTTAGTCAATGTGTCCTCATTCTTGTTGTCCTCTCCCCTTTTATAGCTTCTGTTGTTCTGTCTAACCCTCTCTCTAGTACTTGTCCCTCACACTGCACACACGCAAACGCGACGTGAACTCGAACATGATGCATGACATTGCAAGCAGTGGTGTATTACACGATGATAATATATAATGCGATAGCTTTTTTCCGACCTTGCATGGTTCCAAACCTGTTTTCCGGGATGACGCAGATGAACGAGCGACAACAAGTCACATTGACTCCGGGTATACCCTATATATATGGAGTCCGACGCGGTTCCTGTTTCCAGCCGTGAAAGTCGAAGAGAACATGTATATATAAATTAAAGCTTGTTGTGGATAAGATATCGACGGTGGATGGATGGGATAGATGGGATCCGAGATGAGTCATAGGGTCATGAAGATTGTACTTGTCCTTGGTCAACGGTGGGCGACAGTGAGCGGGCGTACGTGATAGAAGCGCTACAGAAAAAGTGCGATATGATCAGCCGAGATACGCACACAAGTGTCCAGAACACGTACATCGTCCAGCGTCACGCTCTTGATCGCCCGACGATACTCTTGGCGAGATCGCACCCGCTTTGGGCGTACCGTACGTCCATCGCGGTCAAACGAGTCAGACACGGGTCGGACGCCGGGAGAGGGCAACGGTGTGGGCAATGCGGGTCCAGAGAGGGTGCGGCGCCGCGAGGACGCTTGGCTCGGCGGCAGACTCAGCCCGAGCATCTCGTATACTTCGCGCTGCGCCTCGGCGAGGGCAAGCGTGCCCGAGGAGGACGTTTCCAAGGAGGCCGCGTACACCGAACCAAACGATATGCCTACGCCGATCAACAAGGAACAAGGCAACAATGCAGATCAGCAAGGGGAAAAGGGGTTTCGTCAGTAAGCAATGCACGATGACGCATGGTTAGGGACAAGACGGAACGTACCTGTCGTAGGTAGTGCGGACGTTCCCATCGCCGGGTTCACCGGTAAACGCGGCACGGGTGGGATATCGTTCAGCGTGAGAGACGTTGGCCGCGTGCTGCTGCTTGGCGACCTTCGGCCTCTACTCCGAGACCGCAAACCGGCCTGCGACTGCCGGATGCTCGATTTGCGCACGGCCGAGATGCGCGTCGAGCGCTTGCTTGAGGTCGTCACGGACTGCGCGTCGGCGAACACATTGTCGCATGCAGCCTCCGAGACGCGATCGTTGAGTGTGTCATAGTCTTGTGCAATGTCTTCGGCGTGTTTCCAAGCTTCGTCCCGCTCCGTCGCGAGCGTGTCGACTTGTCCCTGGAGGCGTTCCTTCTCCGCCATCTGCCGGACGAACACCCCGTTGATCTTGCGTACCGCCATCGCGAGCGCGCTCGTGTTGTGAACTTCGTACAGCCTCTGGAGCTGGGCTATCTGGAGAGAAATGTCGTGCATCTTTTCCGCGTGCAGGTCGAGTGCGGCCAGGACTTCTGCCAGCTCTTCCAACGTGCGCTCTGCCGTCGTGGCATCGCTCATCCCCGTACCTTCGACGTGGCCAGCCAGCGCACCCATGAGCATCCACCGCTTTCGCGCCAGCGCCTTGTACTGTGCCTTGACGTCCACGTGTTGCAACTCTAGATCCTGTAGCTCATCCGCAATCTCCCCCTCCAAAACCTCAGGTCTAAGAAAACGAAGCGAGGAACCCTCGAAAGACTGCTGGATCGCCTGCGACACAATTTCCTGGAGCTGCGCCGACGAGAACGTCCACTGCGCTGCCTCTAGCGTGAGCCCACGCCATTTTGGTGGGGGAGTTTGGAACTTGGGAAGAGGTTTCGAAGCGGCAGAGTGCAGTTTACGCCAAGGAAACCCAGCGTTGACGGTAGGATCGCTGCTGGCCACAGAAGATGTGGAGCCGTTTCGGCCTCGGATGCCAGAAAAAAATGATCCAATGCCTTGTCCGGGTCCACTCGGTTTTCGTGGCCCAGCGGGGAGAGGCGGACGCGATCTCATGCGAGTCCGCGCAGAACCAGACGCCAGAGAGGAATTGGAGGCTTGTCTGCTACGTTGATAAACACGATCAGTAGAAGGTGTCCGTGACAAGGAGAGCGTAGGGGCGGTGCCAGGATGGTGCGATGTTCTCTCTGATACCACAGAATGGTAAGGTGGAGGGGGGACGAAAGACGGGGATGGGGACGGGGACGGGGAATGACAGCTCAGGTCATTCGGAGCAAGGGAGGAAGAAACAACTGCCAGTGGAGAGTGTGATCGTGAAGGTGATCCATCCCGCGAAGCTGATGATGTGGACGCGGAGGGTAGGAACGATGAACCTCCAAGAAACGAAGACCGGAATAAAAGAGGAGACTGACTGATGGGTGGTTGGAGTAGATGGCTCGCCAATGACGAAACCGACGGCAATGCAGGTGAATTAGAAAGGGAGACATCAGTGGACCCAGGAAGGGGAATGGAAGTTGGCGATTTGACGGATGTATCTGTGACGGAAACAGGTTCTGTAGTTGGGTCGAACGAAGGGTCAACGTTTCCGATGTCAATACACGGCGAGGACGATGGCGAATGCCGTGCGAGTGCTCGCAGACCATCCTCCTCCAGTAAACAAGAACTCGATGATGAGATGTGGGAGAGTGGATGAGGACGAACAGCAGGCGAGAGTTTTGCGGCCTGGTGTGATTCTGCAGCATCTGTCTTCAATTGCTGGTTCGTTTCGTCTAGATCCCTTGCGTTATCAATTGTTGGCATGGGAGGTGGTAGGCTCGGCTCGGCTTGTTTCGGTGACGGCGGCTTTTGCTTAGGCAACAAAGATGACTGGCTAATATTACCGCCATCGTTATTTCCCAACTGTCGCCTTGCAATCCTCGTGCTAGAATGCACCTTTCCTGGCCCACGCCTAGCAGATTTCAAGCTCGATATGTGTCTACGTACCACTTGGCTATCGGATTTCGCAAAGCAAGCGAACCCTGACGACCAAAGTGGCGAGAAAATCATTGGAGTCTCTGGAAATGTCTGGTAACCTGCCGATGCGCTCGACAATGATGCACTTGACTCGGGGCTGATCAGGTCATAGTTTAATAGTTCGCCGAAATCGTGCTCTGACGTCGTTGCTGACGATAGACCAAGAGTTTGCTGCGGGCCAAAGGCACCGTCCGGGAGAGAACTATCCTTGGCTGTGAAGAAGAAAATGCTCTTAGACCTAATTTGGAGCGAAAGAACGAACCATCCGTACAGTTATTCTCTGTGCGGTCCAATCCGCCAGCCCTGCGTCTCCATTGTCCACGATTGGCGTCACTACGCTTACGCGAAATATACGAGGCACTCGAGTCCGATGCAGGAGAGCCGACCATTACCAAGGTTTCAGGCGGTATAAAGTCAAACTCGTCCAAACTGTGATCGTCAGAGCTCAGTAAAGTTGACCCTTCTTGCGACGAATGCTGCGTTGTTTCCCGGGTAAAGGGTAATGGTACCTCTATCGCAGTTCTTGGCCCATCAAATACCCCATTCTTGGGAACCCGTGAGCGTATCGGGACAGGGCCGACCCTCCGTTGAGATTTCGCGGCGGGGACAGCGGGAGGAAGGCGCTTGGTTAACGTAGGCACTTTCGGCGAGGGACTTTCCTGTATATGAGATATTCGCTGCGGGATTGCAGAACTGTCAGCCGTCCCGGGGGACGTGATGTAAGAGTCCGTCATTGGATACTCCGACTCAGTGCTCGTCCCAGATTTGATGGCGGTGGAGGGATGGTTTGGGTCTGGTGTTGCACTGACCAACGTCGTGGGTACTGGGGGCACTGGAGGGATCGGCGATGAGCTCCTTGAGTCGGATAGGAAAAAAGAGCCACGAGGGAGCGTTGCAGAATCCTGACGCACGACCCCACTGCGATGCCGTGAGTTTCGGCGTTCGTTTGAAAGTACGAACGACGAGGCAATCAAGGTACGGGCAAGAGTAGTCCCGGATATCGCGGAGAGGTTGTCCGACATCGACGCTGAGGGTGAGTTCCCAGAGGCGCCATTAGTATTTAACTGAGACGTCCCGGGAAGAGCTCGGGATGGAACAGCCGAATATCCGATCTGAACGTTGGGCATCACATTGTCTGGAATTATAATGGGTGCAGGTATCGATTTCTTGCGAGCAGCAAGGGACTTCAAAAAATCAAATCAATTGTCTTGAACCCACGGCCAAAAAGGTATGATACTTACGGATGATGAATTCTCTGAGCGGCTAAGGGACGGCACGGGGGATGGGTTTGCGCGAGTCTCCTGCGTCAAGTTATTCTGGGTTACTGTAGCGTTCTGTACGCGTTGGGGAGGGCGATCCGGAGAGCAGCTCCTACTTTGGAGCAACTCTTGAGGAAACCACTCCTCGTTAGAGGTTGAGAGGTTGAGTTCCACCAAAGGCGAGCTTTGAGCTGCGATGGATTCCTCGTGGATGTCGAACACCAAAGGTGACGCAACTAGCGATTGTTCGGAGGCCGAAGATGGCTTTTGACGAGAACGGGATTCAGTCAGCTTGGAAGCCTTGCGTTTTCCATTTCGCCCAATGAACTTGTAGAGCATCGTCCCGCTCTCTATCTGCGTTGCGAAAGATGAAAGCGAGTGGAGAGCGGTGAAAAAAACAAACCCCGAGCACAGAAATGTACCACGAAAAAAGGATAAGGAACTGGAGAGTGAGGTTGGTTAAATTAGCTTTCCTAGCAACACCGGGAATTTAGGCATCGCTACTAAAGCTGAGCGGTGTTAGCCGCATCAAAGTTTTCTGCTTTGCCTTGCCTTGGCCCCGTGCGCACAGCCGCATGTGAATAAACCAAATGCAGGCTGGGCTTGGGGCGGTACTGTGGTGGTAACAATGCCAGCATCGCCGCCTTCCTTAGTAATGATGCAATGTATCCATTCATACCTGAATTTTCAGTCGAAACCATTGAATCCCAGACAGTCATACCTTCCCATCAAGCTGCCCATGATGTTCACGGCCTCGCTGTCTTGTCCAGTCAAGGGTATGCGGATCGGGACACGGACTCTCAACCGGGCAGCATCACCGTGACCAATTTCCCCTTTTATCCTTCCATCGCGAACTCGCACGATCCACCATCTGAGGTGCTGGTGGCTTCATCGACCAAAAATAGCTCCTCACACGCGCGCTATCACGTCTACCAAGGAGGAAATGATCACCATTTGGGGAAGATGACGACACATAGAAGCGCCGGGTTAGCAGAGGCCGGAACCGTTCTACGGTGGGCCATCATTGGACTGGTAAACCCGTCCTATTAGCTTCCCGATAATATCAAAACATCAATGATCAGTCCCATCCCATCATGGCCGCTGACATCCGTTGATGTCAATACAAATAGTACCAATGTCCCTGGCAACATCTTGTAATTATGGCGCTTGCGGACACGCCATCGGCGTCCCATGTCCAAGTGGTCCTGAACTTCAAGTAATGTCCCGCGCCCATTACCATATTCCTGATGGATACTACAACTTCTAGCGCCAGCGAAGGTGAAACATTGATTCTTAAATATTCACAGGCCGGTTCGGCTACCCTACCTTTTCCCGTCTTATCGGCCGCGGTGCTTGCATTGCAAGTTCTGCAAAAGCAACAATTTCAAAGAAGAGCTCCGATAACCCTGGGTTCAAGTGTTTCGCGCAGATGCGATACATACTCATGCAGATAGGCATCGGACACAGCGTAAGTGCGTGCATGCGGCACTGTGAATTTGGCTCATCTCGGATCTCCTCACTTGCTGTCAACACTATGGGTCGCGAGGAATGACGCGGTCTTCCAGGAATTCATCGCCAGTTCGTCAACTTTGGGTCATATAAGTAAGTATACCGCGCACTTGCCATGATCCCCATCGCTTCAACGGCTCGGGTCATCGAACAGGGTCTCGCCGATTCTTGAGCGCTGAGCACTGATTGGCTGATGCAGTCAGCGAACCTTGAACAGGAAATCCCACGACAATAAAAATCCTCGTTGCGTGCGACCCGACTCACTCTGTTCCCTTCAGGTTTCCATCCATGTCAACGAGACGCATCCCTCAAACTGGGCCATGGCACCGTCAAGTTCGTTTTTCGAGGTCCGTAACAAATCTTTTCACCGGACCTCTCTTGCCGAACAATGTGCCTCTGCTGAGGCTCGGCTAAAAGAACTACCTCATCAGAGTCAGGCACCATAGAATATTCCAACGTGCCAAGTCATCTCTAGCTAATCAGACCAATTTGACTCGCTTCATGATCTACCGAGCACCACACGATACACACCTGTGTCTATAATCCGGTTGTTGCACAGGGCAACGTTGCTTTCGTGGGGTATCGCAGCGCATCATTTCTTCCCACCACCACCACATTACCCCCATGGCAATGGGCATGTTATAAAAATGAGTCGTTTTTATACTCAAGGCTGTACGGTTGTCACAGGGTATGTACGTTGTAGCAACGCTCGAGTTGGGTCCGATCGCAGACTCATCACGTGTGTCAGGGCAGCGATCCGTCAGTCAAGTAACCGGGCAATAGCGTCGAGTTTGAACGACTGCCGTATCGATACGTCTCGCGGGTACACTTCGGGTTGAATGATGTCGAGTGGTGGTTCTGGTCGGGAATTCTTCATAGCTGGCGGGTTAGCTCTCACGGTATACCTTTTTGAACAAGCTCCAAGGGCACAGGGCGACAGGGGACGAGGCAGTGACTCGATTTGCTCATTGATCTTCCAGTGAATGAACTCCTGATTGCAGTGCCCACTGACAGAATTTGGAAGATCATCACAATTATCATCCAATTCGTCAACAAGTACGGTATGAAGGTCAACCAACGTGTTGGACTTGTTGGCTCACCTCGATGATTGTGGTCACAGCCTCGTCGTAGTTGACAGGTCGAAGGGCACTCTGTATATCCGTCGGGGGTAGTGCCAACTTATGGACCGCATGATAGAATGATATCGCCTCTCGGCCCAACGTACGACCGTCGTTGACAAACCCCAAGGGGACTCGAAGTCGACAGAACAGTTCGACTCGATCATACTCTTGTCGATCAAATGGGTCATACCAATATCGGATCATCATTCCAGCAGGAGATAAATCCGTCAACACGGTGGAGCTCGCAAGTCGAACCTTGATTCATGACTCAGGGTGTGGTCAGGAACTGGTCATGGGTCTAAATTGGCTCCCCCACCGCCAAGTCGACTACCATCAAATGTGCCACCATCAGAAACTCGGCAAGTTACTGTATACCAGGGACAATCGATTGTGGGTATAGATGCCGTTCACGAGATTACGCCTCATCGTACCACGAGTCTTGGTCTGAACTTTTAGTAGGGTACGGGTATTGGAATGGTTCTTCCCAGTGTATAGGCACCATGACCCAAAGGAAGAGTAACAAAAGGAATAATTATGTGTCTGCCAGTGATTAAGAGGGATCGCGGTATGCACCATAGAGAAGAGAGTACCAATGGTAACGCAGGGGTGGTCTGAGCCTCGACATAAAAATACACCCAAAGAAATGGATAGCTGTGGAAATACGCTACGAACTGAATGCGAATGGGTCGTGTGGTGGGAAAATAGGTGAAATGTGGACAAGACATATCCTTGTCTCTTTGAACAACGAATGGATGACGGATGTTCAAGTTCCAGTGAAGCGCTCCGCCCGGTACGGATATATAATGACTGGTAAGTAGATGATGCGATGCGAAATGCCGAAGGTCCATGCTATGCCCGACATGGCTTGGTCATGTCGGCCGAGAACGATTGATAAGCGCAAGTCGAACGAAATGAACTGTAGGCAGTCAGCAAACGTCTACGACGCTCGACGTGGTTTCCTCACTAAAGATATGATAGATTGATTAGGTGTGGCGAAACGGCTGCAACTTCTCCATGACTTCGTCCATGCTCTGCTTGGGGTCGAAGGATGGACCAAGTGCGCTGACCGCAGGTACTGGTGAAGACTTGATCAGAGTATCAGCCCCTAACACCATGTTAGATGCGGCCGAGATACGACGAAGGGCTTTAGATGCCCGTCTTTCCTCTTTTAGTCTCTGCCGCTCTGCGCGTGAGATTGCGTCTATCCGCTCGGGTATGATGGAAAGGGATGGCGGTGTTGACAGCGGAGTGCCCTCCGAAACAGATGTCGAAAACGATACGGCCGAGCTCGACGCATCAGAGGCCGTCATCGTTGCGGAGATACCTTTGTGACCGGACATAGATTGATGTCCATGATACTGAGGAGACGCAACCGGACCCGAGTGTAACGGGGACGGCCGTCGAACGCCATCAACTGCATCGCCGTCTTGCGTGCTAAACGATGACCGTGCAAGGTTAGCTGCAGCGTCGATGTCACTAACAGCACCGTTATGTATGACAAGCCACCGAAGTCCCTCGATCTCCCTCATCTTCTTTCGAATGTTCCGCTCCAGCTTTTCAATGTTCTTCGTCATCACCGTACGGTCATCTTCATAACGTTTGGTGACGGTGACGACGTATTCCTGGAGTTGAACGTTCTTTCTGCGTTGTTGAGAGAGGGCTTCTCGTAGCTCGTCGATGGTCGCGTCTGGCGTGACGTCCGAGTTTGCCCTGTTGGAGCGCGTTGGGGTGGAGGGGTTTGACTTGGGAAGGGATTGACCAGGAACGACAAGGTTGGACGTGACTGATAAAGTATTGGCCCTGGGACGCGGGAACACTACGCGATTAGGCGACGCGCCAGGAGCCGAACGAGGAGTCAAGCTAGCAGGATTGGGAGAGAGGGGCGGTGACGGTAATGGGAGTGAGGGCGGCGGACCGCTTGACGTCTTCGGTCCACTTGGCCTGGGAAGCTTTTTCATGCTCGAAGACTTTGGGGCCACAGGTGAGAGCTTGAAGCTGCGCGCGGAATAAGTCGAGTCGTTCGCTCTGGATGTGTCAGTGTCACTCCCAGACATGCTGCGGCGATGAATGCGTTGTCGCTCATCCGGGGAAGAAAAGTCGCTGTAATGCGTTCTGCCACTGTCCACCCTAGCTGGAGACGGGCGATTGGAAGGACTTCTCGATCCCTGTGACGACAGAGACGCTAGCTCACTTGACTGGCGAGGGAAACCCTTGTCGGCTAAAAACGATCGAGGAGGGACGATCGTCGACGGGGGTATGGGAAAATGAAGAGGGGGACCCGATGGCGTAATCGGGGTAGTTGGTGTGAGTTCCCCGCTCTTCTTTGGCGAGTCCCCGAGGTACACTTGTATCGGCGTTGTGGGAGTCTTCGGAGACTGCTGAGGCTTCTTGAGCTGCTCGGGAAGAGTGAACAAATCAGAAAAGTCCTCTTCATCCCCGTTCTCTGCGGCAGATGAATGAGGTCCTCGCAAGGGCCGAGGGGTGGTCGAGCGACTCCGCATGCTCGAATGCTCAGATTCGAAGGATGACGCTCTTATCTCGGGGACACGTGGTGATAGTGTGGCCGGAGGTGGTACGGGAGGGGTAGGTGCAGAAATAGCTGGCTTCTGAATCATAGAATGACGAGCCTTGCCATTTCTGGATGGTGATCGTAAAGGAGTGAAATGGGCCGCGAGCTTGGACCCGAGTGTTGCAGCTGGTACGTCCATCGATGGAAGTTTGGAGGGCAAGGGCGGCTCTACGGGAAGACTGTGCGTCGAGGGGGTGATCATGAGTACCGCATGTCTGGAAAAACAGCAGGTCAAATGATGTCCCTTTAACAGGCGAAGACACCCTCAATCGTTCCCAATTTTGGGAGTACCCCCCAGAAGCATATCGACCTTTGTTCTGGCCATGCTTCTCTAATTAAAAGGTTCCGCCCGCGTGCGACGCCTCCATTAAAGGGGGGACAAGCAAAACACTCACCCATTCCCAAAAGAGCGACGAACGGTGTTCACTGTAGTGACTGGGTATGCCGCATTTCCGACAGACTTTCTCGACAACGCCGGCATAGCAGGGACTGCAGTCTGTTCTGCAGGCTTTTTGCGACCCAAAAAAGGGAGCATCGATCGCCGACTCGGAGCTTTCGTCCCTGCAGGCTTCTCTCCTGGTGACGGAGACGAGGACGGACAAGTTCCAGTCCCAGCACCTGTGCGGGAAGAGTGACGAGACCCATTTGCAGAACGAAAAAGATCAGAAAAATCAGGTGCCTTGGACCGAGCGCGCTGCGCAGGGGGGGTGTCCGAGCCACCCATCCTTTTTCGACACTGGCTTTGGATAGGTAGGGACGACGCGTCAAGTCAACGACGCAGAGCGTCCCGGGTTGGTGCTAGAAAGAAGGTGGGCCAGGAGGAAACGCGAACTCGCGTACTAGCAGCGCGCTTTTCGTCGCGTAGGGGCTAGAGTAAGTTTTTTTTTTTTTTGCGTGTGTATGCAAATAGTACATGATGTCGTCAAAACCTTGTTACGCACCCACAAGACGTCACCACGTACCGACAGGCGAAGGCAAGGAGTAGCGAAAGAGTGAACGCCGCAAAGCAGCTTGAAGGTCGGTGGACCCAAGTAATGCCAGCTCGGAGAACAGCAGTATGTTGTGGTTTGGCTGCGCAACGGCTGCTAAAGGTCTCATTTGTACTGGCAATAGTGGTACACAGCTTCATGCCCCGATCGCGGACAGGTTCATATTTCCCGATAAGCGGGGGGGTGTCCCTTAGTCGGAGCGTCCCTGTAAGTCATAGTCGCTTAAACGGCGATTCATCAAGTTCCGTCAAGCTTCCTTTCCGACACTTCATTTGCTCAGGAATGATGGGCGGAACATGTACGACACAATTGCACTACAACAATAACGAGTTAGAGAAAATAGGAATACATTTGCGTAGCCCACAAGAGTGCGCAGCATCCATGTGACCGTCAACGCGTAGTCGTGTGTGGAGAAAGAGAACCCTATGATATTTTTAGTCTTTCATTCGATGCGCCCATTTCAGGTTCGTCCAATCATAGGCCGTAACATCCTTTGCATGAACGACCTCGATCGGCCTATCATCCTCTGCGAACTGTGGGACAAGTTCGGGGCGGATAGGGCGCTGCATCGCTAGCTGGGATATCAGATTCAAGCACATCGAACCGATGCTGAACCATTCGTACCTCTGGCAGCGGCGTTGTTAAATTCGCTTGTTCTAATCAGGAAATTGACCATTAATGTTTATAATTATACTCTCGTAAGACGTACCCATCGCGACACAGAAAATAGTCATGTTTTTCCATGTCGGTCAGCGAATATCGGGTCGAAGGTTGGACGTCCAAAAGCTGAGAAAGCAGTCAGATGCTAGCCGAATCAACGACGACAGGAAGATAAGACTTACCCCCTCTAGGAGATTCACAACAATAAGATCAAGGCCTTCAAACTTTGGATACAACTGTCCAAATTCGTTCCAAACAACAGATGATGTTGATGCTTGTACATCCTCTTCGGTGTCGAAAAGCACCTGTGGGGTGGGTGCGCAGTAATATGAGGTGAGGAGCAAGGTTCTCGAATTGCCAAGTACTATACCTCATGATCCTGCGACTCCATCTCAAAAAGGATACATCCAAGTGCCCACCAGTCAACCGCTGTGCCATAACGCTTTCTCATATGGATTGGCAATCCCTCGAGCTGTTGCACTTCCGGAGCCATATATGGCGGAGTACCGAGGAAGTGGGTCGGACCTGCATGTCGTTGACCGTCGCGACTTTTTGGGACTATGTAAGCGAGGCCGAAGTCGATGATTCGAATATTCTCGCGGGAATCGACAAGAACGTTTTCGGATTTCATGTCGCGATGAATAATTCCCATCTCGTGCAGAGCGTGGATCCCAAGAGCCTGTCATGAGTTAGCATCGATATCGTTGACGAGTCACGAGCAGACAAACAATTTGTGCCATCCATCGGCGCGCATGTAATTTACACCTTTCCGGCTCCAGATCGAAATACGCGCCAAGGTCGGTGGTCATGAGTTCCTGGAGAGTCGAAATTAAGCCGACTGGACGTGACGGAGAGAGCCATGTCTCACCATGGCGAAGAAAACGTCACTGCCACGTAGGAAAGATTTATTCAATTCTATAATGAACTGTCTGCCCTTTTCTCCTCTTTTCGATTTCACCATGTATCTGAATGTTCTGAGTTCCTCTCTTGCAGATCGCGATACATTTGGGTCTTGCAAGGATTGGAATATCTTGAGACACAATGACCGGCCAGTGGTCTGATCTCTTGCTGCCCAAGCGGATGCGAACCCCCCTTTTTGTATACGATACAGAAGCTCAAAGGGTCCGTGCACGGGGAAGATGGAGCAAGAAGACGTGGTGGGAGTGAAATTAAAATGAGTAGCGGGAAACCCGGGAGACGTGTCTGGATGTGCGATGGTGTTGCTCGCTGTATCACGAACTGGGAGTCGCTTGATATCAGTTGCAGGCGAGTTGGCCCCCTTGGGGTGGCATATCGCGACCAGAGGTAGTTCATCAGCCGCTGGATCACTTGCGTCAGCGAGGACCGCGCGTACGGTGCGCTTGTCGAACGGAGAGCATGGGGAAAGCTGATGTGGTTGATGTGATGCCTTGAGAGAGAGAGGAGCAGCGGCAACGCGAAGAAGAGTAAGCATTCGAAAGATCACGAATCGCGAGTGAAGGGAGCACACCAGGGGGGGAATGGGAAGCTAGCTGACGACCTACATTAAATAGAATCCATGCTTGACGAGTGGGTTATGGACATGACAATGGTCACGATTTCCGCGCTTTGACCCATGTGGCCGCTGTGGACAATTCACTGCCGGATGACGAGTCACACAGGAAAGGTGTCAAAGGCACTCTGAATCTGAGTGACGGACCGGTTAGCGGTGATGCTACTAGGAGCTATAGCTGGAGCGTACTTGGTGGTCATTCAACATCTGCTCAAGTCCAATCGCTTTGCAGGGCTTGAACATGCACGAGATGAGGTTGCTTTGACTGGTGGAGGTGCAACCCTAACCTGGCAACTAACCGAGGCTCCGCTGTCACCCGCGCCATGTCCACTTCGCCTCTCGCAACACCACACACCCCGAGCCTCCGTCGCTCAACCGAAAGCTATGGTGAGAGGGCCCTACGAAAGCTCTGGGAGGAGCCCCTCGTCCCCATCGGTGCGTCCCCGTCCTTTCCCCTCCTTTTCCCGCTCGGAATCATGTTCTGTCTACCACAGGCACGTTCGCGACGGTCGGCGCATTCACCATGGCCGTGATCAAGCTCAGACGCAGAGAGTCTCGCTCGCTCAACCAATGGATGCGCATGCGGGTCGCTGCACAAGCATTCACAATCGCTGCTGTCTGTGCGTACTGCTGGAGTCCGCGCCAGGGGACAGGCGTCCAGACCGCCGAAGAGATCCAAGCAAAACGGGACCAACAGTTTGACAAGGAAAGAAAGGAATTCCATGATCGTCTCAAGGTTGCCGAGGCTGAGTGGAAGGAGACGCAGAGCCTCGCAGGAGACGCTAAAAAGTGACCTACAACCGTAGACGGTAGACGTACTACTTCCCTATCCCACCGACTACCTCTTTTCCCTCTCGCTGGTATGGTCGATGCTTTTGTGATGGATCGAGGTGCTCATGTCTCTGCTCTCCCTCGGACATCAGCTTGCTCCTCGACTGCAAGCCGCCAACCTCCATACACCTGGTTGACAATAGCACCTCGGCGAAGCACCTTCAGCTCCTTGACAGCCTCGTTGTACGCCAGTGTGAGCTTGACCGGATCTGCCTCGGCCTATGGAACGCTGAATATCGTCCCATCTACCTTCCAACGACCGATGCGCACCTGCATGCCTCGAAAGTTTTCCTTTGTCCTGCGTAGGAAGTAGTTGCGAAAGTTGTAGGAACTGAACGACTTTGCTGCACGAAGCGTGGAGCCGTAGAGACTGAGAATTGCCTTTGGCGATGGCGGGGCGGCCATGGCGTATTGTGGGAAGTGTAGAGAGTCGGAAGCCTGAGTGCCACCGAACGAATATGCAAAAAGGGAAACCCCGGAACAAAGTCAACAAAGATCATCTCATAAATAATCTAAGTACTGGTATCAACCCTCCAACACTCGTTTCAAAATCGGAGCGACCTGCTTGCGAGTGACCGCTGAGTTTTTCTGCTTGTAAACCCGCACAGCAAGGCCTACGCCGAACGGAGATGTTTCTGCTGCACCACTCTGCTCTCCGACAGATTCGACCTCGTCCTTTCCCACCTGGCTATTGAAGCCGTATCGTCCGATATCCGTCCTCTTGGCTTGTAGAATCTCGTTCGCCTCGAATCCATCGAAAAGTACCTGCGGAAGCCTGGGTCCACACACTTTTTCATCCACCACCCACATCAACTCCCGTTTGTGCTTGCCTTGCTTACTCTTGTAGGTGGTAAGCACCCCTAGAATCGAAAGACCGCGTTCTTTGATCCATTCCTGAGTGGAAACAACCGCGGAATCCGGCGATGGCGAGAAGAAGGAAGAGAGGGGAAGCGGAACAGTAGACAAGCCCGCTTTGACCGAGCACGGGCTGTCTCCACGGATCGAAGAGGTCAGATTAAAGATGTATTCCTTGTAATCCCGGCGGAGTAAATCACGTGTGTTGAGATGGGATAATGCGGTCTTTTGAGTATGGAGCGTGTGGGCGAGAGATTGAATCCATGGAAGGTCAGGGACATGTTGAGGCGTTTCCGCCATTTGTTCAACAAGGCTTCCCGAGGATGGGACGTTGGCTCGAGGAACAAGCCAGGTGGACGCTTCATAATCTACACCGACAGCCTTTCCACCTCTTCGTAGTCCATGCGTGTCGATCACGATCGCGCTCAGTAAAAGTGTAGCGAGTTCTGGGGGTATCTGGAGCGTTGGGTATGACATGATAACCCTCGTGACGAGCGATGCACAACTCCCCGCCGGCTCAATCGACCTAGGTGAGGCCGTGTCGAGATACTTTCCTTCGTCTTCGTGGTGATCGATTATCGCCGTCACCCGCACGTCCGGAAGCGCATAAGTGGGATGAAGACTGTTGTGGTCTACCAAGGCAACATCCGTACAGAAATTTGGTTTGGGTAGATCTTCCGGGCAGAGCAGCTCTCGTAAATCCTCCTTGATGCCTACTGATTGCAGCGCGTAGAGGTTCTCTGCCCTGAGGACAAAGTCATTGCGGGGAGTGGTGATAAGAGCGATCGCATTTATATCGGTGTTTGGTTTATGAGACAGAAACCACGCAAAGCCAATCGAGCTCGCGAGACTATCGAGATCTAGACAAATGTACAGATCACCAGCTGTGAAATAGCTGGAGATGGCGTACCTCCGGCTTCATTGCCCATCACTACTGTCCAACCATTACCATTGTCCTCAAGAAACCGTGTCTTCTGTTCCAGTAAATAAGCCGAGAGACTGGACGTAGTCGTCATTGTTCTTCGGACTTGCAAGCCAAAGGGTGATGAGAGAGGGATATATCTAGGGCGTTTTATCACCTTCCAGAGTATATGCGTGCAGTGAGAGACCGTAAATAGTATATTTGCTCTGGAGAGGGGTAGGAAATGACGAGCCGGATCGCCGTTCTTGCAGTTTCTCGTTGTTACGGCCCTGTGGGATGCTTTGGATGGGCCACTCCCGCTAGAGGTTGGTTTCGTTCTGTTCAAAGAGGGAATGGCTCTCAGTCTACATTGACCAGTCCTGGCTTGCAACGAGTTGCGTTCATCAACTGGAAATTTGAATGAGCGGTGGAAAGTGAACAAGTTCAAGTGGCTTGTTCTGGTACTGTACATAAACAAGCAACTACACGATGTCAGCGTCATGGCAGATATTCACATTTCTACTCTATCCACTCCATCTAATACATTGATTAATCGTCTTTCAGGGAGTCTCCACCTTGTATGTCAACGCGTTCTGCACGAACCCAGCTTCCCCAAAAACTTCCTTCACCTTCGGGTGTGCTGTGACCCTCTCATAGTGAGCAAAGATATTCGGGTACTGCGCCCTCTCTGCAGCGCCACAGGTGATAGTCCCAGCCTGCTCGCTCACCGCCGCAATCGCAATATCAGCGAGCGTCATCTTGTCGGATACCAAGTAACCAGAGGTGCTCGCAGCAAGATGATCGTCGAGGAACTTGAGCGCACGCGCCTGCCTCCCGAGGTTGATGTCGTGCGTCTAACATCGCACACGATCGTCAGCGTCTGTGTAAGTCCACCTGCCCAAGAGTCGAGTTGGCAACACGCACCTCCTTGCTATATGGACCGAGGTATCCGGCGACGAGAGCCTTGATCTCGTAGCTGAACGAGGCGATCTCGGTCTCCCCAAAGTGAACCCACTGGTCAACGAGAGCGGCCTCGTTGCCATCCTTTCCGAGCAATCCAGATTCTGGCGCAAGGGAGGACACTGCTCACGACATTAGTCAACTGGATACAGGGGAACAAACGAGAGATCACTTGCCGTAGCGTGCGATAGTCGCGCCTTCGAACAATCTGAGCCCTTTGTTGTCTTCAAAGGCTGGTAACTTCCCCAGGGGGAATTTGCCGAGGTATTCGGGTGATCTGTTGGTCACATTGAATACAAAGGGTGGGGTGTCAAGCTCAAGGCCTGCGACGGCCGCGGCGGCGAGAATCTATGCGAGGACAAGTGGTTCATAGTCAGGTCAACCTTTCGAAGCGGCTGCGACGTACGACTTTGGATTGACGCTGGATTGCCATTCCCCACAGAGTGCCGATAGGTGCCATGTTGTATGCGGGTTTCAAGTATCTGGATCTTGCGAGGTCGAGTTATAATGACCTTTGCATTGAAGAAAACTCGTTTTATAGTGGTGTTCCGCTTGAACTTCATCCCGCAATTCACAGCGGCACAGCAGATTTCAAAGAAAATGTTGATGGTGACGCCAACGACGATGGTACCACAGCCGCTGCGCGCACTGCGGCAATGTTACTAGTGCCCATAAAACTATGTTTACCAACATATCGGCGAGCCGTAGTGGGAACGAGAATTCATTTTCGTTCACCCAGGACCGGAGATAGATTCGGTGCGTAGTCGACTCCGTGTCACGTGGGAGCTTTCTTGAAGCGAAGCATTTTACGCAATGCGCAGCCCGGTGTACTAGTTGCTGAACTGTGCTTGAAAATTCGAGATGTCTATTACTTGGACCTGAGTAGAATGAAGTAAGTGGCTCAGGGTTCGGGACCCAACCTGAGAAAGCAAGTATCCTAGCAGGTTGGGTGACCAATCCTTAATTAACTGGATCAACTTATTAGCTTTCGCGGACATCCGAGTCGGGATACGTACATATACAAGAAGCCCAAGAGCTATACTCGATCTCGACATCAAGGACCAAGTAATGTGACAAGAACAAATCGTCTTACAGATATTCCGAGGGCATAGGAACATTTTGCTTCCGGAGAATGGGCATGACAGTTTGGTGGAGGCACTGACAAGGGAGGGACGAAAAGTGGTGAAGGTGGAGAAACACCAGGCTAGGATGCAGCGTGTCTTACCTTGTTGCACGTAGTACAGCGTTCATCGTTACTAAGAGACGTCTACGAGAGCAAACAAGCAAGCATCGCTTGTCAAAGAGTCCACAAAGACCAAGCTCACAGTCCGGGCTTGAGAAGACAATGAAGACAAGGAAAAGTTCGGGGGGGCTGACTGCGAGTAAGTTCGTCATGCGTTTCTAAACCCGTCTTCCTACTCATGCGGACCGAAGATGGAGTGTACGTTGCAGAGACTGTAAGTTCCTCAGGCCTGACCTACGGAGTGTGGGCTTACATGCTGCAAAAAGAGCAGGCTTTGTAATGGCTACCAGCACATTTTTTCAAAACCTGGGAGTTCGCGACTTGACTTCAAACGCAGCAAAGATGAGATAACACATTCTATGGGAAGAACAAGCCTACCGTGAACGCGATTAACCGGATTGTTGGCGGAAAATCAATTGAGACCAGGTGGCTACTTGAGTCTTAGCCGAATGACGAGGCGCACGTAGGTTTTAGGCCAGATGAGGCGAGACTGTACATCGGAGTGACAAAAAGATCCACATGGTATGGAGCAAACAATTGGCCGTCAAGCGTTCTGTCTACGATCGATGACATGTCAGTAGACGCTTCGGATAGTCAAGTCAGTTGGTACGCGGCGGACAAGTTTGAGAGAACATTTGTTGGCATAAGTCTGACTTGCAAGTGGCAAAGCTGAGAGAGTCGACAAGGAAAGGAAGATCTGTTTACATAAGCACCGCCTTGCCTTGCCACATGACTGATGTCCACTTTGAAATGCACCACCATGACAGATCACCATGACCGCATTACGGCGTTCAAGTTGTTCAGCTTCATCCAGCGCAGATAGTATAAGTCCTCACTTCCGATCCAGCATGGACTGTAGAACATTCCCACCATGACCAGTGATACCTCATCACCCGACTACAAAGGACCGATTAAACAGGCAGCGCCTGGTGATTTCGTGTATGATCCGAGACTCGACCATGTCAAGCGTCAATTTGGAAAGCAGCATATCCAGATGTAATAGCTCATTTATGATATTCCGGTGTATAGCGCTGATCATCCGTCGAACAGGATTGCCGTAGGTTGTTCTTGTGCAAGCGTGACGATGTAAGCTGAGTAGATAACAAGCTTGCTGGTACCATTGGCACGGGTCTTTTTCTCGGCCTCGGACAAGTCCTCGCGTTCTCAGGTCCTTTGGGTTCGCTCTTAGTTTACATTCATGTGGCAAGTGTTGCATACGCGTACGCTCCGTCCACTTCTTGTTTACTTCTCTGGTCTGAATAACTCGTTCTAGTACAATTCTCTCTGTCGGGGAGATGACAGCTTTTGCACCCATATCTGGGTCATTGTTACTCTACGGTGAGTTCAATCTCGGAGGTCCATGCAGCGTGTTAAGCCAAAACATGCAGTCGCAAGATGGCTAGATCCTGCCCTTGGCTTTGCTGTGAGTGTAGTATTACATATACAACGGGCTCACTGATATTCACTCGATCGCAGCTCGGATGGGTTTGTGTATAGGATTGTCTGGTCGTTTGTCCTGCTCATATTTGCATGCCATGCAGAACTATTTCTATGTGAGTTCAACGCGAGTTTCATAGCTTCCCCGCTAACTGTTGTTCCAGTTTGTTGGAACAGCCATACCGCTCGAACTCACTGCATTTTATTCAATGGTCAAATTTTGGGATACCAACGTAAGTTCTCCCGTTCACAAACAACAATTGGCCGTGCGTCTCATGGATGACTCAGCCTAGCCACGGCGCAATCTACATTGCCGTAGTCATCGTGGTGCTTCCTTTGATAAATATATTCGGTGTTCGGTCAGTTTCGAGCTCCCTTGCCTATGACACTATCCTCATTCTATCCACTAGATGGTTTGGAAATTGTGAGTTGGATTTATGGGCCTCGTTCGCTCTCGCTCACTAGGTATAGCGGAGATTTTCTTCGCGTCACTGAAAAGTAAGTGCCGTGTGGATGTTTGAATGCTATGGATTATAACGAATTCGTAGTTATTCTTGTGGTTGGTCTGGTAAGTTACACATCTAGTTTTGATTCTCCTTATTCAACAAGTGGAAGATAATCGGAGGGCTTGTAATCAGCCTCGGGGGAGGACCTGATCACACAGTGTGAGTCACCGTGTCCGTTGTTTGAACATCATTCACCATGCCCCCTCAGGATTGGCTTTGAGGCAAGTTACTCGAAGCGTTAGCCATCAATTTACTAACGAGCTGACAGTATTGGCGAAATCCTGGACCTTTTGTCTCTTGTGAGTCGGGTTGTTCATTCGTGATATAACGCTGACGAGATTGTATTGCTCATAGTACTGGAACCGGGTGCCACGGGTCGATTTCTCGGCATGCTCGTTGCAATTACCCCAGCTGCGTTCTCTCTCAGCGGTATCGAATTAATATCAATGTGAGTTGCGCAGCTGCTCTGTGTCCGACTGGTTCTTACATCCCTCGCACAGCGTTGCTGCCGAGGCACAACAGCCAAGGACGAACATCATCAAGGCAATGAGGACGGTGATCTTTAGACTGTTATTCTTTTATGTAAGGATCGTCCCCACTTATTGGTAACTTGATTGATTTCTGTTGTTTCAAGATTGCCTCGGTGATAGTAGTTGGGATGGTTGTTCCATCTAACGATCAGGAATTACTCACGTAACTGGTTACTTACTATACGTGACTTCTGTTTGACAACATTTCTAGGCCCGGGGCGTCTGCTGCCCAATCACCCTTTGTAATCGCATTTCAAAGGGCAGGGGTCAAAGGTCTCAAAATTTCCGGATATTGATTGCCATTAATCATTCATACGTTCCTTTTCCACACAGTCCTTCCTTCCATTGTCAATGCCGTTTTGATTACGTCCGCGTTCTCTGCGGCAAACACGTTCATATTCTCTGCATCCCGCATTTTATATGGACTTGCAGTGCAGAAGAAGGCACCAAAGATATTCACAACCTGCACTCGGAACGGTCTCCCATGGGTTGGAGTCATCGCTGCAGTATGTCTTACTCACCTCGGTTTTGCGTTCTTAATTCGCTGATCGTTCCGAATAGTGGCTTTTTTCATTTCTGGCATTCATGGTCGTGTCCACATCATCCGCAACGGTCTTCAAGTATGTCTGTCCTATTCTCCTCATAGGAATGTTGTGATTGACGTCGGTGTACAGTTGGTTGGTTAGTTTAGGTGAGCGTTGCACAAACTGAGTTCCAAGGATACATCGACAACTAACCCGCTCGTGAAGCGACAATGTCTGGATTCATTGGGTGAGTATACCCGGATACCTCGTCTACAAGTCATTGACTTTTCATATCACAGTTGGATAACCCTCAACACGACGTACTTGCGTTTTTGTAAGTCCCCCAAACCCTTTAGCCAATCTCATCATAACAAACGCGGATGCAGATTATGGGCTGAGGCGACAAGGAATCGTCCCTCGTGGCATCTACAGGTCACCTTTACAACCCTATGCGTCCATATGGGCGATCTTCTGGTACGCTATATGCTATCCATCTGATAACAGATTTTACGAGTACCCAACAGGATCCCCTTTTACATCCTCCTAAATGGCATATCCATATTCTGGGATTGGAACGCACCCAAATTTGTAGCTGCATGTAAGTCCAAGCCCCCAGACTAGCTTGAATACATTGCTCATACGTGCACGGTGCGGAAAGACATCAGTCTGCCTGTATTCCTATTGCTCTTTGTTGGTTACAAGTTGTGGTACAAGACGAAGATCGTAAGTATCATCCACTGGTTGTGGTCGGATGATCGTTGATACGATTCTTTCTACGCAGACTCCTCTCGCTGAGCTGGACTTTGTTTCGGTACGCGACCGCCGCTCGATCCCGCTTGTTGTTTTCATACTGAAGTGACTTGCACTGGCAGAACATACCCACTCTCGAAGAAACCGAGGACGAAGGGTTACTGCTCGAAAAGCCACTGTCGTTTGCAAAGAAGTTGAGAGAGCTGATCTGATGAGCCTTGGGATGATGGCCTTTCTCGCTAACTTTGCCATGCCGATTTATGATGTCGACATTTGCCACGACGTCGGATACCCTAAACCTGTCCCGTCGATGACCATTTTATATATTCCTGTGTAAAAGAAACGCGTGCGGTGGGAAACAGTACGCTGACTGGCTCATACATCATCCAGAGCCGCAGTTAAACACCGAAATCTAAAAAACTCCACCATTCCAGGCGATCTTGCACCGAAACTGCATACAAAGGCTCCATCACGCGCTCCCAACGCCGCTCTGCGTTTCCCTCTCTACCATCTGTATTTCATCGTCGTACTCCAACACGTCCTCTTCGCTCTCTCCTGCATTTGCAGGCGCGAAAGTAATTCCACCCACGCTGCGTACATGCACCGATGTAGTAAATCCGAAGTCACTGTCGATGCCACGTCCTTGAATGTCGCGTGCGTATAAAGCCCGCACACTCAGGATGAAACGCGGGGTGAGCGTGTACACGGGTACGTTATGCAGAATCCCCACTGATAGTACCTCCAATCCTGTGAAGGGGGCCTTGACCACTGGCACGAAAAACAGGAGATTGGTGAGCGCATAAATGAAGACGCTGCGTTGGAGGAAATCAAGCGTGAGTGTGGTTGGGGTGACATGGATGATATGTGGACATACGCGAGGAAGTAGAGTATGCCTTCCCTGGCAAAAAGATTCATATAACGGTTGTGTTGCCACCGCTTCGTCACCGTGTGCATTTGCAGCGCTTGTTGGATGAATTGGGCAGCTACGAGAAGACATAACACTGCGGAGAGAACAAACTGAAGGATATCGATCACCTCAGCTAAAATAGGAAGGACAGCATTATCCGTCACACAAAATGAGAAGTCGAGCACTTGGTCAGTAACCACTATATGATGGTATGCGAGTAGGGAAGATACCCCTGTTAGAGACGCACACATGATTGGACTGCAGATGTGCTACATACCTGTGAGCTTGATGCTAGTAGTAATACTTCCGATCATAATTGGAACAATCTCCAGGACGTACAGGGTGAGTAGGATGCCGAGAATGATCTTTGACTGAGTGTATATTGCCCAGACACGAAGGATCATGGCCACTGCAGTAAACAGCCATTTAGTCGCCTCGTTTAGCGAAGCAAGCAATACAGACTCACAATCTGCGGCGCCAGTGAAGATAAACACCGCCCATTGTCCGATAATAGTAAGTATTTTGCCTTGTAAGTGTTTCTGAACAGGGTGGACCAGAGAAGCAATAAGTAAGCGTGCTCACAACTGTTCATAGGGGTCGATCATGTAGAACCGCCTGTAACGAGCGAAAGGGTGAACACGTACGTCTAGGGGATAATTAAGCACGCATGTAATATATCATCGACACTTCAAGAATATCACCTCTACAGGGCCAGGTAGAAAGGAGCTCCCAACTGTTATTCAGCTAAGTTAGATGAATGGACCATACTACTTTCGAGTCTCGAACACACTGATGGCATTGTTTCTGATAGTCCGAACTGTCAAGTTAGTTTCCGATATTTCGAATACGCGTTGCATACATGAAACCCCAAAGGCCAAAATAACGAACCTATGACAGTTAGCTTTGTGTGTTGTCGTAAGGATACTCGAACTCACAAGAACGAATAAGGTGGACACTCGAGTCCAGGGTTTGTTCTACACTCATGTTAGAAATATACGACCGGCCTGAAATTGACTGCTAACCCAAATATATTCAATCTACAAATATCGAGTTGCTCGTTGTGAGATATAAGAGCAGTAAATATATGGCATACCTCTTCTGAAAAGGTAAGGACTGACAACGCCAAAGTGAGCAAAGGAAATACCTCAGGACATGAGCACTCACTGTAATCATACCCGACAGCAGTAAGGATCGCAACTAGCAAGAGGGTGAGATTGGCAGACAATGGACAAGCCAGCTTCGATGCGCATACGTGTTGCGTAGTCATTCTCCACGATGCTTGACACGGCTGACTGCAATTCAGATGACATGACCCTGGAGTATCAGCAATGCGTGAGATACAGCAGCAATGATAGCTCGGAGAGAGGGTCTCTCACAGGCAATCAAAGGGCAGGCAATCAAAGAAGTAGAAGTGCTACCACTAATTTGTGTCGTCTAAATCCTTTATGAGTTCGGACGAGACTATATCACGATCATTTTAGCGGTGTGTTTTGGGAAAACCAGGCACAGCGAACCTCAGTACTTGCAGCGCTAGAGCGTAACGAATATAGCGCATTGAATCTAATGATAGTCGTCGCCGTCAACACCGCGGGTATGTTAGACGAAGTGGGAAAACATACTATGATCTTTAATTTCTCTTCCTCTACTATGTCTGTATCATTTCGTCCCCTCTTTCGACTATTCACGGCTGTTGAAAAATCATCCATGAACAGTAAGTACATCTTCCTCAGCTTGAGCATTGTTACACATGGATTATTGACTCGTGATTTAGGTTGGTGTAGGCGTGTAGATGGCGCCGTGTGAAGTTCCCATGACAACTTGAACGTACCCATGATGTCAGTTAATCAGACACCGCGGTGTCTGTCGGAAAATCCTGTAAACTGGTGCAACTCGACTCATACTCTGCAGATATACGTATGAGATTTATGGTCTTGTGAAACCACTTACACGTACCGCAACGTTGTCCTCTGACATTGGAGTGACAACGTCATCCACAGGCAATTCAGGCTAATCCACAGCGGCACAAGTTGAACCTGACGCATATGTCAGGTGTATCACTTACTTCATTTGCCTCCCGTTGGTCGGGAATGCTAGATGCACCATCCGGTACTGTTTGCGAGATCGTTCCTCCCTCGTCACCGCCTCCCATCTCGAGATCTCGAGGGGGACCCTCATAGATGGATCAAGTGGTCAACAAGGAAGTCAGACTGCAATAACCCCCTAAGACCCATTACATTCGTAGCGGGAAAAACGCGCCACCCTTGTTCAAGAGAAATATAAATGACACAGACGAATAGAAGGAGGACAATGATGGACATTGGGATATGTATGCAATCTCGCTTTTCGTTTTCATACTGAGGTGACTTGCAGAACATACCCACTCTCGAGTCTCGAACAAACCGAGGACGAAAGGTTACTGCTCGAAATGCCGTCGTTTGCAAACGAAGTTGAGAGAGCCAATCTGATCCTTGCATGATGGCCTTTCTACGACGTCGACAACCATTGTAATTCTCGTGTTGTCCATGTCATACGCCTCAGTGACTACACTCGCTCCAAGAGTTGCAGTTAACACCAAGGTCCAAAAGCAAAACCTCATCACGCACTCCCAACACCGCTCTCCGTTTCCCTCTCTTCCACCTGTATTTCTTCGTCGTGCTCCAACACGTCCTCCTCGCTCTGTCCTGCATCTGCACGCGCGAAAGCAATTCCACCCACGCTGCGTACATGCACCGACGTATTAAAACCAAAGTCGCTGTCGATGCCACGCAATGCACGCCCTTGAACATCGCGTGCATATAAAGCCCGCACACTCAGGATGAAACGCGGGCTAAGCGTGTACACGGGCACGAGTTGCAGAATCCCCACTGGTAGTACCTCCAATCCTGTGATGGGGGCCTTGACCAATGGCACGAAAAACAATAGATTGGCGAGCGCATAAAGGAAGATGCTGCGTCGGAGGAAATCAAGCGTGAGTGCGGTTGGGGTGAAAAGGATGAGATGTGGACATACGCGAGGAAGTAGAATATCCCTTCCCTAACAAAAAGATTCATATAACGGTTGAGTTGCCACTGCTTCGTCACCGTGTACATTTGCAGCGTTTGTCGGATGAATTGGGCAACTACGAGAAGACATAACGCTGCGGAGAGGACAACCTGAAGGGTCCCGACCACCTCAGCCAACATAGGAGGGCCGCCATTATTTATCATACAAAATGAGAAGTCGAGTACTTGGTTGGCAGTAACCGCTATATGACGGTACGCGAGTGGGGGAGATACCCCGTTAGAGTAGCACATAGACATGATCGGACTGCAGATGTGCTACATACCTGTGACCTTGATGCTCGTCAAAATACCTCCGATCATAATTGGGACAATCTCCGCCACAAACAGAGTGAGTAGGATGCCAAGAATGATCCTTGACTGAGTGTATATTGCCCAGACACGAAGGATCATGGCCACTGCAGTAAACAGCTATTTAATCACCTCATTTAATGAAGCAAACAACACAGACGCACGATCTGTGGCGCCATCGAAGGTAAATACCGCCCATTGTCCGATAATAGTAAGTATTCTGCCTTGTGTTTTTGAACAGGATGGACCAGAAAAGCAGTGAGTAAACGTGCTCACAACTATTCATAGGGATCGATCATGTAGAACTGTCTGTGCGAAAGGGTGAACACGTACGTCTAGGGGGTAATTAAGCACGCATGTAATCGACACTTTGAGAAATCACCTCTACAGGGCCAGGTAGAATGGAGCTCCCAACTGTTATTCAGCTGAGTTAGACGAACGAACTATAGTACTTTTCGAGTAACGAACATACCGAGGGCGAAGATCCTGATAGTCCAACCTGTCAAGTCAGTTCCCGATGTTTCAAATAGGCGTTGCGTACATGACACCGCAAAGGCCACAATAACGAACCTATAATGACAGTCAGCTTGGTGCAGTCTCGTAAGAATGCTCGAGTGTACTCACGAGAACGAACAAGGTGGACACCCGAGTCCAGGGTTTGTTCTACACTCACGTCAGAGATACACGACCTGGCTGAAATTGTCCGCTAACCCAAATGTATTCGATCTACGAATGTCGGGTTGCCCATTAGATCCTCAAATACAAGAGCAGTGAATATATGAGATACCTCTTCTGAGAAGGTAAGGACTGACAACGCCAAAGTGAGTAGAGGGAATACCTCAGGACATAAGAACATACTCACTATAATCATACCCGACAGCAGTGAGGATCACAACTAGCACGAGGGTGAGATCGACGGTCAATGGACGAGCCAGCTTCGATGCACGTACGCGTTACGTCGTCATTATCCACGATGCTTGACACGGCTGACTGCAATTCAGACGACATGACCCTGGAGTATCAGCAATGCGTGAGATATGGCAGCGATGATAGCTCGGAGAGAGTGCTATCACTAATCTGTGTCGTCTGAATCCTTTATGGGTTCGGACGAGACTATATCACGATCATTTTAGCGGTGCGTTTTGGGAAAACCAGGCACAGCGAACCTCGGTACTAGCAGCGCTGGTGCGTAACGAATATAGCGCATTGAATCTAATGATAGTCATCACCGTCAACACCGCGGGTATGTTAGACGAAGTGGGAAAATATACTATGATCTTTCTCTTCCTCTACTGTGTTTGTATCTTTCCGTCCCCTCTTTCGAGTTTTCACATCTTCCTCAGCTTGGGTATTGTTGTACATGGACTATTCATGATTTAGGTTGGTGACTGTCGCATCGAGCGAGTGATAGTGTGGATAGCGTCGGGTGAAGTTCTCATGACTCGAACTTGAACGTACCCATGATGTCAGTTAATCAGACACCGCGGTGTCCGTCGGAAAATCCTGTAGATTGCTTGAGATGCGGCCATATTTGCGACAAGCCTTCGGCCCTTTCCAAGCGAATTGCATCCGTCTTGGAACCCAGTGGCCATCTGGACTCGGTTGCCAGTATGCAATGCATCTGTAACCCCTCAAAACGCGCTGCCGAAATAGAAACAAGCACAGATGAATACAAAGAAATCAGATCAAGGACAATGAAGGATATCGGGATATGTATACAAGATCCCCAAGGGTTGCAGTCGAGCTCAACATCAAGGGCTAGATAGTATGACAAGAACAAGCTGTCATACGGATATTCCAAGGGCAAAGCAACCATAGGAACCTTCTGCTTCTGGAGAATGGACATGTCAATTTGGTGGAGGCTCTGACAAGGGAGGGACGAAAAGTGGTAAGGGTGGAAAAACATCGGGCGAGAATGCTGCGTGTCTTACCTTGTCGCGGTTGCACGCAGTACAGCGTTCGTCATTTCTTCTTTGACTAAGAGACGTCCACGAGAGCAAGCATCGTTTATCAAGGAGTTCACAAAGACCATGGTCAGACTCACAGTTCGGGCTTGAGATCGCAAGGTGAGGCTGCGGGCGTCGAACATTCAATGAACTGGATGGAAGAAAACGATGATTAGGATTAGAAGATATTGGCGAGGAAAGCTCGGGGGGCTGACTGCGAGTAAGTTCGTGATGCGTTTCTGAACCCTTCTTCCTACTCATGCGGACCGAAGATGGAGCGTACGTTGCAGAGACCGTAGGCCTGACCTACGGAGTAGAAGCTTACAGTCTGCAAAAGAGCAGGTGGCCACCGGCACATTTTCAAAATCTGGGAGTTCGCGAGATCGCTTCAAATTGGCTTCAAACGGAGCACTTTAAGATGGCTGAGAAAAGGTGCGAAAAACTTTTCAAAAATGAGACAACACAATCTGTCGGAACGACAAGCCTACTGTGAACACAATTGACTGGATTTTTGTCTGTGTTAGCGGGCCGGTGACTCGTGGCGCTGGTACTATGATAAGTATGTAAGTAACAAGTCCCTGGCTATACACCCATAGGCATCAGGCCAGTACTGCAGGTGCATGCATCAGAGACTCAGAGTGATAGAAATTCAAGATGATCAATTGGATCTGTCAAGCGTTCTATCTACGATCAATGATATGTCATTATCTGTGGGCGCTCGACGGATGCGAGAGATTGTTGGTGAGTTTGACTGCAAAAGGCACTGCAAAGAGAGACCGACCGCCAAGGACTGTGACGAAACTTTTGATTGTTCGACTTCCTTGCACCGCCTTTCCTCCGAGAGGCTTGCACTGCCTCTAATGACTTCTCTAACTTGAACGCCGTTCCAGCATGCATGGCTGGCCCGTTGGAAGCAGCCTTTTGCTCGGCGGGGATTCGCATAGCACGGACGGTAGTGCGCAAGGAACGCTCAGATCTCACCGAGGCAGGTGCTGTCACCAGCACACTTTCAAGTTCCCCCGAACGATCCTGACTGATGCCGTTGCGTAATATGCACCGCCAGGTCATCATGGCCACATTACGGCGTTCATCCAGTAGATATAAATCTCACTTCCGAACCAGCATGAACTTCCGAACATTCCCGTCATAGCTTTCACCCCACAATCATCATGCCCAGTGATACCTCATCACCCAGCTACAAAGGCCCAATTGAACAGGCAGCGCCTGGTGATTTCGTGTATAATCCGAGCCTCGACCATGTCAAGCGCCAATTTGGAAAGCAACATATCCAGATGTAATAGTTCATTTATGGTATTCCGGTGTATAACACTGATCATCCCTCGAACAGGATTGCCGTAGGTTGTTCTTGTGCAAGCGTGACGATGTAAGCTGAGTAGATAACAAGCTTGCTGGCACCATTGGCACGGGTCTTTTTCTCGGCCTCGGACAAGTCCTCGCGCTCTCAGGTCCATTGGGTTCGCTCATAGTTTACATTCACGTGGCAAGTGTTGCCTACGCGTACGCTCCGCCTACTTCTTGTTTGCTTCTCTGGCTTAACTCGATCTAGTACAATCCTATCCGTCGGGGAGATGACAGCCTTTGCACCCATATCTGGGTCATTGTTACTTTACGGTGAGTTCAATCTCGGAGGTCCATGCAGCGTGTTAAGCCAAAACATGCAGTCGCAAGATGGCTAGATCCTGCCCTTGGCTTTGCTGTGAGTATAGCATTACATATACAACAGGCTCACTGATATTCACTCGATCGCAGCTCGGATGGGTTTGTGTATAAGATCGTCTCGTCTTTTGTCCTGCTCATATTTGTATGCCACGCAGAACTATTTCTACGTGAGTTCGTTCACCGAGAGTTTCATAACTTCCCCGCTAACTGCTGCTCTAGTTTGTTGGAACTGCCATACCGCTCGAACTCACTGCATTTTATTCGATGGTCAGATTTTGGGATACCAACGTAAGTTCTTCCGTTCACAGACAACAAACTGGCCGTGCGTCTCAACGATGACTCAGCCTAGCCACGGCGCAATCTACATTGCCGCAGTCATTGTGGCGCTCCTTTTGATCAACCTATTTGGTGTTCGGTCAGTTCCGAGCTCCCTTGCCGATATGACACTTATTCTCATTCCATACACTAGATGGTTTGGAAATTGTGAGTCGGATCTATGTGCCTCGTTCGTTCCTGCTCACCACCTATAGCGGAGATCTTCTTCGCGTCACTGAAAAGTAAGTACCGTATGGACGTTAAACTGTTATTGATTATAACGAATTCGTAGTTATTCTTGCGGTCGGTCTGGTAAGTTACACATCTGGTCTTGATTCCCCTTATTCAACGAGTGGAAGATAATCGGAGGGCTTGTAATCAGCCTCGGGGGAGGACCTGATCACACAGTGTGAGCCACCATGTCCGTTGTTTGAATGTCATTCATCTTGCTTCTCAGTACTGGTTTCGAGGCAAGTTACTCTAAGCGAAGCGTTAGCCGTCAATTTACTAACAAGTAGATAGTATTGGCGGAATCCGGGACCTTTTGTCCCTTGTGAGTCGGGTTGTTCATTTGTGATATATCGTTAACGAGATTGTATTGCTCATAGTACTGGAGCCGGGTGACACGGGTCGATTTCTCGGCATGCTCGTTGCAATTACCCCAGCTGCGTTCTCTCTCAGCGGTATCGAATTAATATCAATGTGAGTAGCGCAACGGCTCTTTGTCAGATTGGTTCTTACACACTTCGCGCAGCACTGCCGCCGAGGCACAACAGCCGAGGACGAACATTATCAAAGCAATGAGGACGGTGATATTTAGACTGATATTCTTTTATGTAAGGATCGTCTCGTTTATGAGTAACTTGATTGATTTCCGTTGTTTCAAGATTGCCTCGGTGATAGTGGTTGGGATGGTCGTCCCGTCTAACAATCGAGCCTTACTCAGGTAATTGGTTGCTTAGTATACCTGACTTCCGTTTGACAACCTTTGATAGACCTGGGGCATCTGCTGGCCAATCACCCTTTGTAATTGCATTTCAAACGGCAGGGGTCAAAGGTCTGAAACTTTCCGGGAATTGATCCTCATTGATCACTCACACGTTCCTTTTTTCCACATAGTTCTCCCTTCCATTGTCAATGCCGTTTTGATTACGTCCGCGTTCTCTGCGGCAAACACGTTTGTATTCTCTGCGTCCCGCATTTTATATGGACTTGCTGTGCAGAATAAGGCACCAAAGATATTCACAACCTGCACTCGGAGTGGCCTCCCATGGGTTGCAGTCATAGCCGCAGTATGTCTTACTCACCTCTCTTTGCGTTTTCGATTCACTGATCGTTCTGAACAGTGGCTTTTTTCATTTCTGGCATTCATGGTCGTGTCCACATCATCCGCAACGGTCTTCAAGTATGTCCTATTCTCCTCATAGGAATGTTGTGACTAACGTCGGTGTACAGCTGGTTTGTTAGTTTAGGTGAGCATTGCACAAACTGAAACAAGGATACATCGATAACTAACCCTCTCGTGGAGCGACAATGTCTGGGTTCATTGGGTGGGTGTACCCGGACACATCGTCTACAAGTCATTGATGTTTCATATCACAGTTGGATCACCCTCAACACGACATACCTGCGTTACTGTAAGTCCCCAAACCCCTTCAGCAAATCTCATCATAACAAACGCGGATGCAGATTATGGGCTGAGGCGACAAGGAATCGTCCCTCGTGGCATCTACAGGTCACCTTTACAACCCTATGCGTCCATATGGGCGGTCTTCTGGTACGCCACATGCCCTCCATCTGACAGTGGATCTTACAAGCACCCAACAGGATTCCCTTTTACATCCTCCTAAATGGCATATCCATATTCTGGGATTGGAACGCATCCAAATTTGTGGCTGCATGTAAGTCCAAGCTTCCAGACTAGCTTGAATGCATGACTCAGACATGCACGTTGTGGACAGACATCAGTCTGCCCGTCTTCCTATTACTCTTTATTGGCTACAAGTTGTGGTACAAGACGAAGATCGTAAGTCTCATCCACTGGTTGTGGTCGGATGCTCGTTGATACGATTCTTTCCTCGCAGACTCCTCTCGCTGAACTGGACTTTGTTTCGGTACGCGACCGCTGCTCGATCCCGTCTGTCGATTTCATACTGAGGTGACTTGCAGAACATACCCACTCTCGAAGAAACCGGGGACGAAGGCTTACTGATCGAAAAGCCGTCGTTTGGAAGGAAGTTGAGAGAGCTGGTCTGATGAGCCTTGGGATGACGACCTTTCGCTAACTTTGACATGCCGATTTATGATGACGACAATGCCACGACGTCGGATACCTTAAATTAACCTGTTCCATCGACGACCATTGTATATATTTCTGTGGAAATGGCAGGCAGGCCCTACATGGTGTACGATCCGCGGACTTAGTTGTGTGTTATTATTCGAAACAGTTGGTACCGAAGGACTGACCACGCAACCAGCACATCCAGCTTACACCTCAGTCACTACTCCACTCGCTTTGACATACATCACGAAAAAAAAAAACCTCCATCCCAGGCCGATTATCTTGAACCGAAACTGCATATAAAGCCCCCATCACACACTCCCAACACCGCTCTGCGTTTCCCTCTCTACCATCTGTATTTCTTCGTCGTACTCCAACACGTCCTCTTCGCTCTGTCCTGCATCTGCAAGCGCGAATGCAATTCCACCCACGCTGCGCACCTGCACCGACGTGAACCCGAAGTCGCTGTCGATGCCACGTCCTTGAATGTCGCGTGCGTATAAAGCGCGCACGCTCAGGATGAAACGCGGGGTGAGCGTGAACACGGGTACGTTTTCCAGAATCGCCACTGGTAATGTCCCCCATCCCGTGAGGGGGACCTTGGCCGCGAAAAACAACAGGTTGGTGAGTGCATAAAGGAAGACGCTGCATCGCAGGAAATCCAGCGTGAGTGCAGGCCGTGGTTAGGGTGAAAGAGGACATACGCGAGGAAGTAGAGTATGCCTTCCTTGACGAAAAGATTCATATAACGGTTAATCTGCCACCGCTTCGTCACCGTGTACATTTGCAGCGTTTGTCGGATGAATTGACCAGCTACGAGAAGACACAACGTTGCAGAGAGGACAAACTGAAAGATATCGATCACCTCAGCCAAAACAGGAAAACCACCAACATCCGTCAGACAAAATGAGAAGTCGAGCACTTGGCCGGTAACCACTATATGATGGAACGCGAGTGACGGAGATACCCCTGTTAGAACAGCACGTACACATACTTGGACTCGAGATGTGCTACATACCTGTGAGGTTGATGCTCGTCGTAATACTTCCAATCATAAATGGGACAAGCTCCATGACATACAGAGTGAGTAGGATGCCAAGAACGATCCTTGACTGACTATATATCGCCCAGACACGAAGGATCATGGCCACTGCAGTAAACACCCATTTAATCACCTCGTTTAACGAAGCAAACAACACAGACGCACAGTCTGCGGCGCCAGTGAAGATAAACACCGCCCATTGTCCGATAATAGTAAGTATTTTGCCTTGTAAGTGTTTTTGAACAGGATGGACCAGAAAAGCAATGAGTAAACATGCGCACAACTGTTCATAGGAATTGATCATTTGGAACTTGTCGGTAACGAGCGAAAGGGTGAACACGTACGTCTAGGATGTAATTAAGCATGCGTGCGGTATGTTGTTAATAATTTAGGAATTCACCTCTGCAGGGCCAGGTAGAATGGAGCTCCCAACTGTTATTCAGCTGAGTCAGACGAACGAACTATAGTACTTTTCGAGTATCGAACATACTGAGGGTGAAAATCCTGATAGTCCAACCTGTCAAATTAGTTCCCAATGTTTCAAATAGGCGTTGCGTACGTGACACCGCAAAGGCCAAAATAACGAACCTATAATGACAGTTACCTTGGCGCGGTCTCGTAAGAATGCTCGAGTGTACTCACGAGAACGAACAAGGTGGACACCTGAGTCCAGGGTTTGTGCTACACTCACGTCAGACATGAAATACACGACCTGATTGAAATTGTCCGCTAACCCAAATGTATTCGATCTACAAATATCGAGTTGCGCATTAGATCCTCGAATACGAGAGTAAATATATGGGATACCTCTTCTGAGAATGTAAGGACTGACAACGCCAGCGTGAGTAGAAGGAATACCTCAGAATATGAGCATGTAGCACTCACTGTAATCATACCCGACAGCAGTAAGGATCGCAACTAGCACGAGGGTGAGATTGACAGATAACGGACGAGCCAGCTTCGATGCGCGTACGCGTTACGTAGTCATTATCCACGATGCTTGACACGGCTGCCTGCAACTCGGACGACATGATCCTAGAGTATCAGCAATGCATGAGATATGACACGCCAGCAATGACAGCTCGGAGAGAGGGTATCTCACAGGCAATCAAGGCTTTCGAGAAGTAGAAGCGCTACCACTAATCTGTGTCGTCTGGACCCTTCAAATTTATGAGTTCGGCACGAGACCACTGGTATACCACGATCATTTCAGCGGTGCGTTTTGTGAAAACCGTCGCGGCAACCGTGGATACTAGCAGTGGCAACGCCGGTACGTAACGAATATAGCGCATTGAATCCGATGATCGCATGTCGAGTTCAATCAGCGAGCCGTCCATCGGTGTAGACTCCGCTCAAGTCCGGTTGTGGATCCTCCGATGGACAATGATCGTAGGATCCACGTTCCCAAAGTCGCTCTATGCGTGGGCCCTTTTAGCAAGACGATGCAAACGATGGGCCAACACTCCAGCTGTATCATGGTACCAACTGAAGAGCCTGAGTACCTACCAAGTGCAAGTTCATTTGACAACACCGCCACCCAATATAACCCTGTCCGGTATTTGGGCCCGCTCGACTTTGAGCCGGGTCTGTTCGGTGTACAGCCAGTCTGATGCTCCAGATATACCGGTAACTACTAACCCGTTCGTGAAGCAACTTTGCATGGATTCATTTGAGCGTATTCGGACGCCGCTAGTTCCACGATCAGTCCCATGTTCCCGTCTGGCTCAAAACCGCTGCTCTGATTTCATCTACCCATAACCCATGACTATAAATTGTGGTACAAAATGAAGATAGTCAATTGACATCATTCATGGGGATTGAACTCGGTATGCGACCCTGTTTGATCCTACTTGTAGGGGCGACCTGCGAAATGTAGCCACTCTCAAAGGAACCGGGATCGAAGGATGACTACAGAACTGTTGTATGCAAAGAAGATGAGACATGGCCCGAGGGCTAACACTATGTCATGCCGCATTTTTGCTCGTGACAAACGCTTTGTAATGCCCATCTAGTGAGGTAAATTCGTAAATGCAGTACAGGGGAAGTCATAGCATTGTCATGGGCCCGATCATTCAGCGGACATACCTCACACATAGCCCCGGATCACACACTTTTTCTGACATTCCGCATTTCCCACTCTTGTCATGTGTATCTCTTCGTACTACGCCAACCCGTTCTCCTCGCACTGTCCCACAGGTATGGCGTAACAGCAATTTAACCGTTGCGCTGGGCCCATGCACCGACGTAAACCAAATTTGGTTTTCATATCGCACCAATGCACATTGACTCCGAAGATCACGTGCATACAACGCCTACACGCTCTGGATGAAACGCGAGGTGAGCGTGAGGACGCATTCCAAGATCGTTATCAGCAGAATCCGCCATCCTGCGATGGAGGTCGTGGCCCAGAACCCAAGATATTGATAAACGCGAAGAGGAAGATGCTGCATCGCAGGAATTAAAGCGTGAGTGTAGTCTCCGATTATGGGTTGAGAAAGCGAGGATGATATGGACCTACGCGAAGAAGTAGAGCATGCCTTTCTATGAAAAGGTTCATATAACGGTTGGGCGAGTGTCCGTGATGTTCAATTGGGTCAGACCGATTAATCGTGGTTTGCGACTATAGTGAAGGCGTAGATCAAGTTAGCTCCGAACGTGGTTGGCATACATCCCACCACAAAGCCAGCAAACGACAATTAGCCTGGCGCGGTGTCGCGAAAGGCGTCCTAGAGTACGCATGAGGACGGTTCGGACGAACAAGATGGACACCTAAGTCCAAGCAAACACGTCAGAATTTCCGGCATGCTAAGAGTGCACGCTAACCTAAACATACACAATCTACACATATCGAGTCGCCAGTCAGTGAGCTCCCTAAATACAAGAGCAGTGTATGGCATACCTCGTCTGACAAGGCAAGGACAGCGTCCCATGTCAGTAGAGACAGCGCATCATGATAGCAGTGTTGGCTGTAATCGCGTCCGATAGCAACGGGAATCGCAACTAGAAAAGCCGTGAGATCGACAGACAGCAGACCACCTTCAGCGCGCGTACATGTCTGGTATATTCCGGTGGGCCGTGTCCAGAGACAGGCGGTGGCGATAGCATCAAGCTAACGGGTTTGTCATCCTCTAGAAAGTAGAACTTGACTGACGTTAGCATACCGTTAATTGATGGCAGTCGGTCCTGGCCGAAAATGTGTTGCACAAAAGGAGGTGTGATGATTGGGATTTCCGAGCAGAGCCTATTGTTGCAATGTTGAATCGTCGAACTCGGCACCGGAGCTGTTGCTATGGAGATTCGACTCCTTACGCCCAAGTTGTGGATGTTTGCTTCAAGTGTTCCCACAGATCCGAACCGAATCGTTTCAAGGCATAAATCACCTCGAACATTTCGCCCAGACTCGGATAAGTGAGACTATATGAGTGTTATCACTCTGACTGCTTCCATTGTCGTAGATTTCCCAAGTATGAGCACGTACCTGATGTTACTATCCTTACTTGTTTAGATGTACTGTTGTAGCGCCGTGATGAGTATGTGGAGTGATCTGTGATCGTGACAGGGTCTACCGTGTCGGACCGATGTCGATCCGATCTGAGGGCACTGTAGCACTGCAACCTGCATCGTAGTCCAGGCTCCGACTTGTAGGCTCTATTTTCTTGAAGAGTCTCCTCGCACAGCTGTCAGCATTCTTGAAGACACCGGCTCAACTGACGAGCGTCTTGAATCTGTCATCTTGCTTCCAAGGCCCATCCACGTAGTAAAAATGTTTCACGGAAGGAAGACACGCATCATATGGTACATAGCACCAAATTTGGGCCAAATTTCAAGCACCGCTGCACACCGGCGGGAGGTAGAGGCACTGCCGGCGGCACGTCACTGTCAGGTACCCGTGTTCGAATAGTCCGAAAATCTGGCTGTCTGTACTCCATGTGCTCTAGCTGTCTCACTACTTGCTTGCCAATTACTTCCAGCGTAGACTGGATCCCATGTGGCATCAGGCCGTTGTGCGTCATCACGCACGTCCATCCACCCATCGTCATTGCCGATCCTCCATGCTGTTATGATTCAACACAAACGGCTACTCAAAGTGAGCAGTTGCAAAAGGAGGGAAAAAGTATATCAATTCTGAGGAATTAACTACACATAGAGTACTACTTATATACATTCTCAATCTGCGCACAGACCAAGTGATATGGAACTGTGTAGAAGATACATCAGCAAACCTACATTTTTTCTGAGTTATCAAAATAAATGACTTGTCTGAGTTGGCTGACATGACTGACAGCATGCTATCAGTGCTATCATCCATAAGTAATTCATCACTATCAGCATTCTCAGAGCTATCAGCATATCAGCTTGTCAGTTAACCAGTGATATCAGTCCAGTCAGTCCAGTCAGTCAGTCAATTGATCATCTTGTCAGTCTTGTCAGTCTTGTCATCCCATCAGTCAGTCAGTCAACCAGTCAGTCAGTCATGTCAATTTATCAGTCAGTCAGGTTGTCAGTCAATCAGCCAAGTCAGCCCATCAGCTCATCAGCTCATCAGTTAGTCATCTCTGTCAGTCACATCAGTTGGTCAGTTGGTCAGTCAGTCAGGTGTGTCAGGTTTGTCAATTTGTCAGCTAGGTAGTTGGTCAGTCAACCAGTTCATTCAATATATCAGCCTATCAGCTTGTTAGTAAATCAGTTCAGTCAGTTCAGTCAATCTATCATTGATTAGTCTATTCAGGCCTGTCAGTCTTGTCATTTATCTAACTCACCCAGAAAAAATGTAGGTTTCCTGATGTAATAGAATATGTGACGTGTGATATGATACAAGGGAGAGATAGTGATATGTGAAGATGTGAAAAGTGAAAGATTCTTTACATTACCCCCTTTTTACACTCGACGTTCCATTGGAGAGTATTTGGTTATTAATAAAGGCGCGAAATTCATAGAACTCGGGGCTTTTAAGGACGGATGTGGTAACTGATGGAAGAGGAACACCTTTGCAAATTGGACAGGTACAAGATGAATCGGGTTGATCGGGATTGTATACTTCTCGAAGTCGGAGTTTTTGTTGTGGTTGTGGAGCAGTGGGGTGAGAATGGTGGAAGTTTTTGACGGCTTCTGTGGCGTGTTCGAGTTTGGAATAAGGGATCCATTCGTTTTCTTCCGAAGGGAATCCTTTCCATTGGATGAGGTACTCGATACGGTTACGTTTCTCACGAGAAGCGACAATTTCTTCGACTTCTTGTTCTTCTACTCCATGGATAAGGTCCGGTGGTGGTGGTGGTTCTTTTTGTTGGCTTGGGAATTCTCCTTTGTGATAAGGGTGGAGAAGACATTCGTGGAAAACGGGATGGATTCCACGCCACTTTGTGTCGAGCTTAAGCTTGTATGCCGCTGCACCGACTTTTTCTATTACTTTAAAAGGACCATATCTTTTATCTCCGAGTTTCTTTGAAGGTCGATCCGATCTGATATTTGTGCCTTCTAATAGAACCATATCTCCTTTTTTGTATTCAATCGGAGATCTTGCCTTGCGGTCATAGAACTTCTTCATATCTTCTGAAGCGTGTTCTAGAGCGTGTTTGGCTTGTTCAATGGTTCTTTTCATCGTGTCGATGAAGGTTTCAGCCGATTCGTTTCAGATCATTTTCCGATTTTCTTGTCTTATGATTGGTTGTTGTCCATAATTCAGCATGAACGGCGAATAACCCGTGGTTGCAGTGACATTTTGATTATGGGTGAATTCGGCTAGGGCTAACCAATCGGTCCAATCTGTTTGGAGGTGGTTTGTGTACAGACGTAAGTACTGTTCGACTGTGGCGTTGTATCGTTCAGTCTGTCCGTCTGTTTGGGGATGAAATGTGGTAGAGGGGTTGGCTTCGATTTTCAACATTGTGTAAAGGTCCGTCATGAATGATGAGACGAATTGGGGACCTCTATCTGATATCACCTTTTGAGGAGTGCCGTGGAGTTTGAATATGTTGTCACGGAATATGGTGGCGACTCCTTTTGATGTGATGTCGGTGGAGATAGGGAAAAGGTGTATCATTTTGGAAAATCGATCTACAACCATGAGTACGGCATTTTTTCCTTGTGATTCGGGTAAGGGTCCGATAATGTCCACGGAAATGATTTCCCAGGGTGCTTGTGGGATTTCATTTGGATGGAGCGGAGTTCGGTGAGTTTGCGTGATGGGTTTGGTTTTTTGGCATTTGTCACAGCCTTTGATGTATCTTTTTACATCTTTAGTGACGGTGGGCCAATAGTATTTTTGCATGATAAGGTCACGCGTTCGACGGGTTCCTGGATGTCCTGTTAAGGGGTGATCGTGGTTTTGGATGATGATCTTCTCTCTTAATTGATCAGATTTAGGGATATAAAGAAGATCTTTCCAGTACGTAATTCCGTCTTTTTGTGACCAATGCATTTCTTTTTTGTCTAAACCTTTAATCGCAAACTTCTCTTTTAGATGTTGTATTTTTGCAACTATTTGTTCAACGGGCTCTTCGCTAAGCGGGCGCACAGCAGCCACACACTCAACGTGCTCTTGTTGATTCGATCCGATGGAGCGCACAGCAGCTCCTTCGATCATCGAATTTGATGCAAAAAGGTTTTCTGTTAGGAGTATTCGTCCCTTGTTGTCATCGTCTACCCCCTTTTCAAAGTCTGGCCTCCGGGACAGAGGGTCTGCCGGGTTGCTTTTACCAGGACGATGTATCATAGTAAAATGATATTCTTGGAGTAGTTGATGCCAACGTGCTTGTCGGTGAGAGAGGTCCTGTGGTTTTTTAAAGAATTCGAGGTTTTTGTGATCGGTGAGGACCTCGAATGGTTGAGCGGCATCGAGTAAGTATTGACGCCACTCTTTGAGAGCAAAAACAACCGCTGCCATCTCGAGATCTGCTGCGTGGTAATTTCTTTCGGCATCACACAGTGATCGGGAGATATAGGCGATAGGGTGCCATCGATCGTTCTGTTTTTGGGTGAGGATTGCGCCAATACCAATTCCGGATCCATCAGTTTCTACTCGAAATGGATCTTCTTCGGTGGGCATGGCTAAAGCAGGGGCAGAGGTAATGGTGTTTTTTAATTGTTCGAATGCCTGTTGACAGTCGGTAGTCCAAATCCATTCTTTCTTTTCGGATGTGAGAGCGTTCAGGGGTCGAGCAATCTTGGTGAAATCTTGGACAAATCGTCGGTAGAAGTTGAGGAATCCCAGGAATCCGCGAAGTTGCTTACGAGTGGTGGGTATTGGCCACTCGGTTATTCCTTTAACTTTTGCTGGATCCATCTTGATTGTTTGATGACCAACAATGAGTCCAAGGTATTTGGTTTCTGTTTGTTCGAATTCGCACTTGGTATGTTTTAGAGATAATTTGTTGTCGCGCAGTATCTGTAGTACTTGGCGAACAATCTCTCTATGTTCTTTTAGAGTCGCCGTGAAGATCATGATATCGTCCATATAGACTACCACTTTTCCTTGACTAATTAGATCGCGGAATAGGTGATTCATCATTGTTTGGAACGTTGCAGGCGAATTTGTAAGTCCGAAGAACATTACTAGTGGTTCGAATAAACCCTTGTTTGTACAGAAGGCTGCCTTCCATTCATCTCCTTCTGCCATTCGTATGTTATTGTAACCCCATCGAATATCAAGCTTGGTGTAGTATTTCGCGTTCTTAAGCTTGTCTATTAATTCCGATATAAGGGGTAAGGGGTACCGGTTTTTTACTGTGATAGCGTTTAATTTCCAGTAATCTTGTACAGGTCGGAGTTTTCCGTCCTTCTTTTTGATGAAGAAGAAGGGTGAGGCGAATGGAGATTTAGAGGGTCGGATTCTTCCGGTTTTAAGGTTTTCATCTAAGAAATCTTCGAGCTCTTTTTGCTCGTTTAACGTTAGATTGTACGTCTTACAATTGATTGTGTGATTTCCGGGTAAAAGTTTGATCACGTGATCCCAAGGTCTTCGTGGTGGAAGTTCATCGAAGGTTTCTTTCTCGAACACGTCTCTATAGTCGTGGTAATGTTCTGGGACTACATTTTCAAAGGTTCGTTCGTATTTTGCTTTCTTCGCTTCGATGTCCAGATCGGTTGACAGGGTTCGGATATAGCTTTCTGTGTCAATCTGGAATATTCTCTCCTCGTCTGCATTGCCTTGGTTTTGATCATCGGATTCTTCTTCCGAGATGAATTCGGGAATATGGTCGAATTGGCAGGTGAGTTTTATTTCACCCGTTTTCCAATCGATCTGAGGGTTGTGGGTTCGCAGCCAGTCATGTCCGAGAAAGACGGCATGAGTACTTAGACGCGTCATCACTAGAGCTAGTCGTTCGCAATGATCATCAATATGTAGTTCTAGCGTAGCGAACTCTTTGATTGACCCTCCTTGGTTTAGAGTGCCATCTGCGTTATAGACAGGCATTGGTTTTGGTAGATCATATACCATCAATTTGTGTTCGCGGGCGAATCGTTCGTCAATTGTCGATCCGCTACATCCCGAATCTACTAGTGCAACCGTGTCTATTTTGGATCCATCGGGTTTTACAATGGTCACCCTTGTTTCCAATGAATCTTTTGATCGTTTGTGGCTTATGAATCGGGGTTTCTTTTGTAGATCGCGAATTATTAGATGAGCTTCCACAGAACTCATCGATCTTATTTGATGGATTAGTTCCGGCACTACTTCGGGTAGTCTTTGTTTGTGCACGAAACTTTTTAAGTGTTTGAGGGTTCTTTCCTCATCGGTATGATCTGCCATTTTCTTAATCCATTCAACGGACCAGGGATCGACCATATTTATCCAACTTCTTTTGTTGGCTTCTTTGATCGATTTCGATTCTCGTTGAAGAATTGTGATCTTCTTCGGAACAATTGGCTCTTCGAGCGGGCGCACAGCAGCCACACACTTGTGCTCTTTTTGTTCAGAAGGTAACAATTGTTCGATTTCTTCTGTCGATAATTGTGGATACATTTGTCTTACATCCATCTGTTTTTGTTGAATCGTGGATGGATTAGTTGTCATTGATCTTACTTCGACAACTTTTGGCAATTTTATTTTTCTTTCTTTTTTAGTCACAACACGGCGCTCTGCAGCTGTTTCTTGTGACTTATCGGTCTCGCCATCGTCATTTGAAAGAATCGAATATTTATTGTGTGACGACAATGACTTAGATGGAACAGTAGTCAACCTATCTACTGTTCTTTTGGAAAACCCTTGGCTTCCACTTCAGCTATCTTTTGGGCTAACTCTTCGCCCGTTTTCCATTCCAACTTTTCTCCTCTAAACTCCATGACCCTTATCTGTCGGGGTTTGAAGTGTTCCTTGCAAGGCCAGGGTTTCTGGCATTTGAAACATTTTCCTTCGGCACGAAGTTTGCCAATGTCCATTGGGGCGCCTTGTCCTCCAAACGTTCCTGTGGCGTTTGGATGCGGAGCGGAGGTGGCGTTTGAAGATGATGTAGTGGCAGGGGTACTTGATTTCCCGGCATCTGCCGATTTGTTTTGCCATGGTTGGCGAGACGTTTGTGCATATCGGTTCTGGGATGCCTTTTTGTGCATGTGGATCTCTTGCAAGATTTGATCTGCTTTGATCAGCGCCTTTTCCCATTCTCCGAACATGTTGTACGCGTCGGAGTCGAGGAGATGGGAACTCTGTCTTTCGACGAATTCTACGATCTCGTTTTGGACTCCTCGGCGGACTATTTGCACGAGGTGTCTTCGGTTGTAATGGATGCTATACTCCGCTTCAGAGATGAGCGTCCTCATTTTGACGAAGAAGTCTTCGACTGTTTCATTTTGGCCTTGACGTAACTCCATCAACTTCTCTTCGGCTTGGCGTTTGAGCGCGGCCGGCTTGAACACACCGTTGATTTCGTCGCAGAAGTCGGTGAACTTCTGTTGATCGAGGTGGTATTTGTTTGTTTCTACATACAGGTCCGCGAAGCGTCCTGCAGCGTTGTCTCCTCTCATGAAACCGAGTACTATTAATATCTTTTCGGCGTCAGAGAGACTTGCGCCAAAGCTGAGCAAATATAGCGAGATTTGCCGCGACCATTGTACGTATTTTGTTTTGTTCCCGTCGTACATCTCGGGTTTCGCCACCAATGACTTCATCCTCTGTCCATTCTGACCACCTACTTGTGGGAAGGACTGGATCCGATAGGCTTGCGACTGGGGTCGGCCTTGAGAAGTGTGTGATGGGGGACGCATGGGGAAGTCGGTATCGGGTAGATGAATTGGAGCATTGTCGGCCGGTCTCGAAGGGAGAGGCCTTCTTGCTTTCGGTCGAAATAGTGAAGTTTTCGACGAAATAGAGGATGGGGATGAGGGGGATGAATGGTCTCCGGGGTGTCCGGAAGAGGTCATCCAATTGTGATCGGACGGAGGTTCGGGTGGCGCTCCCGCAGAAGCAGGGTCGTATTGGTAGGCCGTCCTCCACGCGTTGTAATGTTCCAGAAATTGTTTCCGCATGTGCTGCCGTTGGGCAGTCGTCATATGAGCAGAAGGGGTAGGCACATTCTGGGGTATTGCAGTGAAGGAGGCTGCAGTCGGCGGTCTCGATGGAAGTCCGAGATTCCAGGGAGATGGACTCGGTGGAGGCATTGGGGGGAGTGCTTGTTGGAGATCCGAGAGACCGGGGAAGTCTGACGACATAGAGGGGAGTCGCTGGGGTCTCGAAGAGGGTTCCGGGTAGGGACGTAATGATGACAGCTTCGCTTTTTCCGTGTACATCAGCAAATCAGTGATTTACGAACAGTGACCACAGCCACACATCATCTTTACAGCATAATTACAGTAATCTACAGTCGCCTAGCTACAGGCACATGGCACGACAGCAACACATCACATCACATTACCTCACAGATGAATATTGATAGAATTGTCATAAACGTATACAGTAGTACAGTCCTTACAACAAGTCACTGGCTTACAGAATCTCGAGTACCAGCACTGCGTTGACACCCTGACCTTGCACCGTGGCAAGTGCCAGCTTCAACGACAACTCGATAACGTGCAAATGAGACCGATCCAATTCCCTAAACAGCCGTACTAATTATATCCCCATCTCCCCACATCCTGCAGGTTTTCCGTCCGAAATAGTATTTGCAGGATCCCCAGCACACCCTTGTGGTGTCCCTTGTTCGTTAATACATGTAGATCCAAAGCGGCGAGGTCCAGTATCCGAGAGCGCAAGTCGATGAATGCCCGAAGCGTCGACACGCTCGTCAACAAGCGCGATCTGTCGTCGATGAATGACTCCTGGGACACCTCCGGAACCTTTAATGGGATGACTGCGAGATGACGCACAAAAAGTCTTCCCTCATGTGCAGATATCGCCTGGTCGCATCTGATGTACGAGGGTGCATGCAGAGCTGGTAGATGATACGGTAACACTGCACGCTCAGCGCTGGGAGGACATTGAAAAGTGGTTCTGCATGCATCGCCACCTTGCGCTGTCGTTCTGCATCCTTGCAAGTTGGTTCTCATCCGCGGTACACCAACATTGCACCGCCGAACAAGAGGAAATGGCCGAAATTGGGGTACGTTGTTTCACGTTCCGTGTTACAGATGAGCAAGTCGAGGATCGTGATCCTGATAGCTTGATCCAGTGGCTCTTGGGTTTCTCTGTCTGCAGCACCAGCCTCACCGGTACTATGCTCTGGGTTGTTTCAGCCGTATCGACGTCATCCAATGAATCAATGTCCAGCAGCTGCCTGAAACTGCTGAGGATGCGCTCGGAATCGGGACTACGTTTGATGAGTATGAGCAGGCTCGTGACGGACGTCGAACAAGAGAGCTGAGAGATGATTCTGACAGCGAGGACAAGCTCTGGATATGCTGGATATACGACATACATCGCGATCGCAGGGATATACTTGGTCCCGTACGTCAGTGCTTGGTCGAACCGTGTGTAAAACGACATCGAGTGGACGGTCCCCACGAATGGCGCGCTGTCAAACTCGGAAAGGATGGCAACCAATACGTCGAGGAAGACGTCATGAATTTTGAGCACTCGGTGAATGATGCGGAGGACGCGAATGATTGTGAGCAAGAAGTAAGGCTCTTCAGAAGGGAGCTCGTGCTCAAAACCTTCGATACTGTCGACGATGTAGGAAAGGATAGTGGATTGGAGGGGGGAATTCGTGAGCAGGCAAGTCAGCACTTCAAAACCAGGATGGATGAGCAACGGGATGACGGTTTCTCGTCTCAGCAATCCATCTTCACTTGCTCGGACAAGATTTTCTATCTCCCAACCTGCAAGGGCACGTTCGACGAACTTGAGGCACAGATCGTTCATTCGCCATCTCTCTGAGTGTTGTGCGTATTCTCGGCGTGGCAGTCCTGCAAACACGTTATCCACCATGAAGCTGACGTAGGGACCAATGCCAGGTAGGCGGTAAGGCTGGCCCAGAGACTCGGGAATCATATTGAGCGGCTCCGCATCTGCCAACAGACTTCGTGGGGAAAGTCTCTTTGCGTATGCAACAGCGTAGCCAGCAGGTTCAAAAATGGAATGGTAGCAGGGTATAACTTGTATACCGCCTCCACTTCGTCTAATTCCACTTCGACCCCTTTTACGGGTGGTAGAACGGCACCTGCGCCGACCACCCGGCCGGATACAGGCGCACACACGTTGATCACCTCGACTCTCTCCATCAGTGTCCATACACTCTTGCAAATATCTACACCCACAACACCCGCTCCAGGCTCGCAAAAGGCAGCGAGCACATCAAAGATGGCCCCCTTGAGTTCAAGAGGTATACCCAGAGGAACGAGCGACACCAGAGTTGGGATAGCGCGAAATTGGGTGTTGGAAGAGATGGCAAGACGCACGGCGACGGAGCTTGTTGCCACAGTGGAGAGAAGGCGGAGGAAGGATTGAGCGAGAAGTACGTCCTTTGGTCCGATGGGGATATGTTGAGGGGGTTGTTGAGTAGGCGGATGAGGTTGAGAGATGGCAAGAGAGCCGAATCCGCCAAACGACGCGGCGAGGGAAGGAGGCTGGTTCGTGCGGGGACTCAGAGCAGGGGAGGTCCAGGACTCGAGAAGGGCAAAGATCGTAGACCATGATATTGAAGGGCCAGCATTGTACGAACCAGTGGAACTGGGTAGGCTACTGCCTGGTATCACTTCCCCGCCACCACGAGCGAGGAAATTGTACGCGAGCTCGCTACATTTTTTACCCTTTGCGAGACCTGAGAGCATATCGTACAATGCCATGGTCATATCCACATCCCGGACTTGGGTAGACCACACAGCCCATTGCAAGAAGGACGGGAGTTTGCCTGCGGACGTTTCCGTGAGTTCCATGTATGACAAACCGCGCGTCTCGCCAGTGGGTGTTGCACCCCAGAATTGTAGCATGCGTTCAGGGGGAAGCGACACGTAGAGGACGCCGATGAGAGAATATAGCATGGCGATATCGTTCCGCAGTGCGGGTTGACCTTCGATTTCACTGCTGGGAGGGGCGATGGACCTAAACATCCTCGACCGATCCGTCCAAACGCTCACGAGCAGGTCTTCTTGCCTCTGCTTGATCTTGTGCAGCTCGGAGCTGGCATAGGTGAGCAGAGACCTGACTAGTACATCACACATGTTGAGTACCGGAAGCTGGAATTCCTCGGCGAGAGGCTCCTTTTGCTGTTGTTCAGGGACGAACTGGACAAACTGCGCGAAGGAACTTACGGGTGAGGTATGGGTGCATTTGTGGAACTGAATGAGGGCGGCAGCGAGGTATGTAAAGGCATCAGCCTGCACGGCATCCCAAATCTGGGATTCGAGCTCTTCCGTTTTGAAACCCTGTTGGTTTTCCAATGTAGGGTCGCAATGTCGAGTCTCTGCCATGAAGAGTGTCCACTTGAGGAGGATGGTCGCCTTCAAGCCAGGTTCTTTCCAGTATGTATTAGAAGCGAGTTGTTGTTTCATGTAGGCGATGGTGCCCTTGTCTGTGGCGAGGTTTTTGCGGACTTTTCCAGGGAAGGAATGAGGTTCTGCCGAGTCGAATGCTGCGAGGGTGGCAGCGAGAATGTAAGACGTCGTGGTGTCATTTGGATTGGCCGCGAGCCAATCGATCGACTTTTGTACCTCGTTAGGGGAAAAGTAGCCTAGACGAGCGATTTGGTAGTAAACGATGGAGAGATACTGTCGCTCGTACTTGAGAGAGTCGTAGCGGGCGTCAAGAATGTCGTAACCGAGAGAGGGTTGTGAACCTCGGGGGACATGAGTGAAAAGTGGAACGTCGGGCTAGGGAAGTGCGTACCTGGACCAGAAGGCGGGATGGTGTTGCTCTGGGCGTTCTGTCTCGCTATCTGTGCCTGGGTGACGGTGGTCCCGATTGACTCTATCTCGTTGAATATATGAGAAGCAAGGGAGGCATCTGGTTTTGAAGCGGGGACAAGCTCCTGTTTGACAAACACCTCGAGGCGGAGATAGAGCCTTGGTGCATCTGGGAGTTGTGCCAGTGCAGCAGGTAACGGAGACAAGCGACGAGATGGCGGCATCGCTGATGAAACTCTGCGACAGTCGCCTCGATCGAGTTGACTGCAAGCTCGGACAACTGGGGGAGCTGAAAACGGACTGGAACTGCTGGGGTAGCAGTGGAAGTGCGAGCATCTCGAGGGAGAGCTTAAAAACGTCACCGACCAACCTTCCGAGTCAGCGGCTGTACATTCACTGGCATTTCAGCTCCGAGTCAAGCCACAGATATCTTCAAGTTGCTGAACTACTACTAGTACACAAAGGTCCATGTAGATAGAAACTAAGAGCCCATAACAGCGTAGTAGAAGTCTTTATCAATGTACTTGTTTAGGAACATTGTGGGGGAGGAGTGAATACTATTGTAACAACTCAGTCGACTGTCCGCCTGAGCACCATCAAAGCGAGGAGCAAGATTACAGTAGGATTGTAGTTGGTCCAACGGGAATATCTCACCGAATGGGGCTCCGGATGCGCGTGTTGCTCGCTTCAGGACGTGCAGTCCTGACGATGGTTTGACAACAGATCCATTGGCTTGGGTAACAATATCAAGGCGTTCTGTGTAAACAAGGAAGCGGTCCGTCCATGAACATGTCTGTCTCCTACGGGCAGTAGGACACATGATCATGCGGACAAGGACGACGGAGTGACCTGCATGGTTCAGATTTTGTTAGTGTCAGCATTGCATTTGTAAGATCGCCACATACCTGCCAAGCCGCTTGAGGGCCATGCATGCGCCTCGTCGATGTTGAGGAGCGCGCCATCGTAGCGGCCGTACTTCCATGGCTGGCAAGGCGGGTGAGCATGGACCGTAAAAGCTAAGCCCAGCGTCGACAGGTCATGGTATGACTTTTGCTGGAGGCGGACCTTGTACCAGACACGGAGTTCGTTGAAAGGGAGTTCAGCGTCGTGGGATGATCTCCTCGGGCCACCGAAGACATGGAAATTCTGAGCGAAGGCGCCTTCACGGTTCACATAGTCCCCTAAGGCTCCTCGCAGGTCAGGGAGGTCGAACTTCTGTGCGGCATTGTCAATGGACATACGGCGGATTGAGGGTTCACGGTTGAGGTGGAACGCTGTAGAGCTGGCAACAAAGACTCGAAGAGGAGAAGGAATGCTGCCAGGAGGGGCTTCGAGGAGTCGCTGAGCTACAGCAAAAAGATTAGTTGCCTTGCGATGTGGTGACCACAATTCTTCTGCCAGCTCGAAATTTGCATCGTCGTCATTCATCCCACCATCAATTTCGTCCTCCAGGTCTGGGTCACCACCATCCTCCGTGCGTCCAGACTCAGGCTGCTGGATAAGACTAATTGTGGTGTTGAAAAGGCGGCACTTCTCGTTGCGATCCAGGGTGCGACAAATCTGGGCGTCGTAGTTCATGTTGTTGGTCATGGAAGCCGGGTCCTTGATGACTTCGATGTGGGCGTGTTCGGTGGTATCAGCAGTCCACTGGAGGATGCTTCCAACATTGTTGATACTCGGAACTACATTGTGCAACAACTCGAGCTTTGGGAAATTGAAGTGCTCGAGTGGTAATTTGGTTTGCCCGCCGTGACGGAGGCCGTGGTCGAGGATTGCCTGTTTGTGCTGGTGAAACTCTGCCAATGCGGCAGCAATCTTGTCACAAGTGGTGGAGGAAATGGCTGGAGCCTGTGCAAGATAACGGAAGTCCATCAATGCCCGGATAGCAGTGACAACTCTGGCGTCGGGAAAGCCAGCTAGCACAACTACAATGTATCGTTGTGCGTTTCGCTGCGTCCGCCCAGTGATTTGCTTCAACTGGGTGACACCCTGACTGAAATGACGCACGCCGGTGACGGGTGGAAGGACAGAGAAGCGGAAGTCGAGTTCACGAGAACTGAGTGCTTCTATACACCACCCTAAATCGTGATCCCAGAAAAAGCGATGCCAGTGGTGCAAACACTCGGGGGTCAGGAACCGTGAAGGACAAGAAAGCGGCCAGTCCCGGAAGAAAGGATGAGAGACCTCACTGAGACGGTATTTTTCACACTCTTTGAAGTAGGCCTCGACGTCTGCAGGGTCCGCATTGATGGATTGAAGTTGTGTCATAGTGAGGGCACCTTCTCGTATTTGACACTGGTTCGGATCTCCGAATTGGTCGTACTTTGCCAACGTGACAGGAGAAGTTTGTCCTCGTACGCATGCCAGCATGGCCGATTCAGGCGTGTCGACGATATAAGACACGAGCGGGGTAAAACAATAACGGAGGTTGCCTAAGGGGTCCAACATCATCCTCCCAACGCGCGCCGCGGTCTTGAGCGGTTCGAGGACTATGTCTAAACATTGATGAAACAGCCGGGCTTCCAGTACTGAACAGATTCGGGTGGTTGGATGTACGAATCGCGGAATGGGCATTAACGCGAGAAGGAGAAAGGCATGTGATGAGGCCTTATTGCGAGTCTTCATTCTGATATTTGTGAGACTGATGAGTAACGGGTGCGCGACTCTACCTCCGCATACATTGGTAATGTTTGTGTTGTCGGAGGACAGGATGACACCGTAGAGTGTGCCGCCATCCGTTATCTGTGACTAGCAAGGGGGACAGGGTATCAGCTACGTGAATATACAAGAAATGATGGAGCTCGTACCTGCAGTTCCCATGCGGCGTCACTGCTCATCCACTCTGTGTACACCCGTACAATTCGTTCTGCGGTGGTGAACAAACGGTATGGGGAAAAATCCATCTCACCGGCAAAGATTGGATTATTGAATAACGATTCTATGCAATCGAGGGAGTCGCGGTAGTAAAGATGCACCAGCTGCTTTGTTGGATGGGTGGTAGGAACGACCTTGAATTTCCAAACAGGCCCAGAAGGGAGAATCTCCGCGCAGAAGCGCAGTTCCTTTGCAGACTGAAATGAGAGGGGCAGTGTCTTTGTCTAGAGACGGGAAGGCAGGGTTAACAAAGATGCGCAATCCAGCCAAGCGAATCAACGTACGAGTTCAAGGGATAGATAGGTATTGATCGCCCTCATGCTGAGACCTGATGTGAGGAGAAAGTTGGCCATTTTCCAGTCTGCAAGGGTCGAAAACGGATAATACGGGTTGAGCTTGCGATGGACCGAGAAACTATCCAGTGCAAAGTGGGCAAGGAATGTCTGCCCATCTCCCATGACTTGTCCAGCATTTACATACCGGTTGACCATCCAGTTAGTCGTAGAACACAATGCCTGTATTTCTGGAGGTATTGGGTCTGCATTGACAGGAGGAGGGTGAGGATCTTCGTCTACGTTGTGTACTCCATTCATCATAATGTCCTGTTGTGCAGCAGGATCTTCGTCTACGTTCGCCATGTCCCATTCCGCCGCAGCGAGATCTTCGTGTGAGTCCTGTTCAAGTTGAGACTCTGTGGATTGGGAATCCATCCGAGTCCCAGCGGCTGCCATGTCAACAGTGTCATCCTGCTGTCGGACACGGATGACGACTCTCTCGGGTGGAGGGTTTGTGTTACAGGCAGATTTAGGCTGGGCTTGATGAAGCGCGACACTTTTGATACTCACAAAGAATTTGTAGCACTTGGGGCAGTTAGGCATTGAACTGAGAATTCGTGCAGAGAACTCGCCGATTTAATTGCAAGAGCCTCAGGCTCGTGTTATGGTGCCAATACGTACAACTTGAAGCAATGGCTGAGGAGATAGGCTGGTGATATTACGAGATTCGTACACAAGATCTGACCTTCAGCCGCAAAAAGAAAGAGAAAGGGTTGTGTCACACTCTTTCCGTTCAACAATGACTCACCCACCACCTCATAGCTCAGACTCTTTCAACGGTGATGAGAACGGTGAGGCTCCTCAGGCCGCAGTCCTCCAACGGCAGCGCTCAACTTCCACTGTTCCCGGTACCCCTGGTGTGGACTCACCAAATTCGGTCTTGATGAACACGGCCACATCCATTCCTCGATCTCTCACCCATCAGGGCGGTGTTCTATCGCCCTCCAATCTGGAGAGAGGAACACCAATGGCCATTGGAGCATTCAAGGTCCCGTCATCGCCCCGTGTATCTCATTTTACAATGCCACTCCTGTCCCGCACCCAACACCCTTCGAAATTGAGTACATCGTTCACCTTTTCATCACCGTCAATTTCTTCGCGACCAGGAGATTACATTGGGGTCAGTAACGATTATTCAATCCAATCTATCTACTGACGATCTCAGGCCAAGGAGAGTGTCACCACCAGCGACAGCGAAGACGATTCTGAGAGAGACGAAGCTCGTCTTCTTCTTAGAATCGTGAGGGCTCAACGCCATGCTCGTCAGCTGGAGCAGGATGTCATCAGCGCCCAGCTCGCCGAGAACACTGCAATTGGTGATCTGTTCAAGTTTCGGGCGGAGCAGGTGCAAAAAAAGTTGGACGCTACTGAGTACGATCTCGGGTACCTGCGCAATGAAATCCGCAAGAGTGGGATTTCATTGGCGGACCTCCCTTCCGCTCGCAAACGGCGCCGCCTTTCCAATGAGAATAGTACATAGTCATTGCATTCAATCACACTGTGTGAGGTTACTAATGGAATTTTAGGGGGGATATCTCCCGAAGTTTGATACTTCAGATAGTATATGACTGTACATCGTCCTTTCTGTGTCGTTTGTACATACCGCACATACCCGCTGTCGTATTTTACCCCAATTCCACTCCATGTCACGTTCCGGGAGTGACGAGTCAAATTTGGGGTGTTTGCTTGAGTTGCCTCAGATCTACCCTACACGCCACGCCGTCTTCTCCCTCGTAACTTCCTACTATGACTACCAGGCTTCAAAGTAAAGTACCACGTATACGACATTCTCATCAGTGACAGCGTTTTCCGGACGTCTGGCCATCCAATGTCTCCCCGCAACTTCGCTTCTCGCTCCGAGCCTATCGTACATCGTCAATGCCAGCCGTACCTGCATCATAGTACTAGTAGTCAATCCCCTCAAGCGCCCTGGACCGTATTTTGTATTTTGTCTCTCTCAACTCTTTACACATCGATTCTCTGCTCAGTGGATGGTCCATCCTGCCGCCCATGCATTCCCCCATCCGAGTCGGGGCTCTCCTTCACATACAGGAGTTCACTGGCAACCCTACAATGCATCAGTGAGTCGCTTCAGTGCGCTTCATTACCGTTCATTTGTTTATTTCTCTCCCACGATAAGACCAAACGGTTGAGATATTGGCCTCAGCAAGACATACTGAAGCACGAAGCGCAAGTCATCGGCACGATCAGGTGGCTTCTCGACCCCGTTAAGACACTCTGCTTCAACCCCGCTGTCCATCTCTACCCCACGGCTTTGATCCCGCTTCGGGAGTCACCTTCCATTGCCCCACTCTGTTGCCTGTGCCCTGCTTCCTGAAGAGGTGGGCTCGCTCGAGAGCGTGAACCAAACACCATCACCCTCTGCTTCATCTCACGTGAGTTGGAGCGTTTCATTAGATGTCTGTCATACTCAAAGATTTTTCATAGCCTGACGCATCGGGCTCCAAGAATAGACATCCATCTCCACCAGTTGCTTTTCCATCGGTTGGTCGGAATCAGACACCCGCTGAGCACGATGTTCCGCTTCCAGTGAGCGACTCTCCGATGCCCTGCAGACGGCTTACCGGTAGTAGTGGACTCCATCCCTTCTTGTCTACAAATGCACCCGAAGCTGCATGCGCGTGCCCATGATGCATCTAGCCAACACCGGCACCGCTTTCCCGAATGATCTGTGCCTCAAGTTCGTCGAACATGCCCTGCCAGGTTGGGAGATAGAGAACCTGGTCAGGGCGAGTGAAGATGGGTCACTGAAACGAGAGACTGTCATCATCCATCCAGGTTTCGAAATGCTCGCTGGCCTGCTCACGAATTCCTCTCTCCAATCCACCATCCTTTCCTACATTGTCGACGGTATTGAAGGCTTTGAGCACGAGCACCCCTCTGAAGAACCTTACTTCTTGCTCACAATAATTCGTGTCCTCCACATCTTTCACTGAGTACTCAAGATTTAGGATGTCTTCCTCGATGTACTGGTTCCCATCCTTTCCGAGTTTCCGCTCGAGATCATTTTACACACGGTTCGATCAAGCGCTGACATATGGGACCAAGTATATCCCTGCGACCACAGCATATCCAGCATTCCAGAGCTTGTCCTCCTCGCTGTCAGGATCATCTCTCAGCTCTCTTGTTCGATGTTCGTCACGAGCCTGCTCACACTCATTGAACGTATTCCCGATTCCGAGCGCATCCTCAGCAGTTTCAGGAAGCTGCTGGACGTTGATTCGTTGGATGACGTTGATACGGCTGAAACAACCACAGAGTATATTACCAGTGCTGGCGCTGCAGACAGAGAAACTCAAGAGCCACTGGACCAAGCTATCAGGACCGCGATCCTCGTCCTCCTCATCCGTAACACGGAACGTGGATCAACGTACCCAATTTCGGCCATTTCCTCTTGTTTGGCGGTGCAGAGAGCGAGCATCAGATTCAAAACCCGCATGCGATCGGAGCACGGCGGACGTGCGCCCATGTCATCCTCGATCTTGTCAATGTTGGCATACTGCGGATGAGAACCAAGGGCAAGGATGTAGAACAACAGCGCAAGGCGGCGATGCATGCAGAACCACTTTTTCAAAGTCCTCCCAGCGCTGAGCGTGCAGTGTTACCATATCATCTACCAGCTCTGCGTGCACCCTCGTACATCGGATACGACCATGCGATATCTGCACACGAGGGAAGACTTTTTTGCACGTCATTTTGCAGTCATCCCATTGAAGGTTCCAGAGGTGTCCCAGGAGCCATTCATCAATGACAGATCGCGCATGCTGACGAGCGTGTCGACACTTCGGGCATTCATCGACTTGCGCTCTCAGATACTGGACCTCGCCACTTTGGATCAAACCTGCAGGATGTGGGGAGATGGGGATATAATTATGGCCGTTTAGGGAGTTGCATCGGTCTCATTTGCACGTCATCCAGTCATCGTTGAGTTTCGACTGGTCGGACTCGCTCACCACCACCCCCGTCAACCTGGAGTATCTGGGATCACTCGATCTGCACGCGTCTTTTTGCGTGGACGCGACAGCATGCAAGTTGGTCGACCAGTCAGTACTGCTGTCGCTTCTGAGGCCTCTCACTTGCCGGACACTGCATTCCGAGTCATCATATCACAACAATGGCACGAGCGGAGAAACTCCACGCAGAAACAGCATACATCTTGCGAAGTTGTGCGACCCGGGGGCTTGTAAGTATGTGCAGATACTAGTATGATGTATGAGATCCGCAGCGTCTTTTCATAGTATAGAGCGGTATGTCACGCTGCCCCTCGCTTCTTTTATGTATGTAATTTTGTGGCTGGCTCTTACACCCGGTTTACATCAGCTCACTCAACTTCAACCATGTTCCGAATTGACATATCCCTGGTACGCCACATTACTCTCTATCACAACACGACAGGGCCATGCACTGCATTATTGACTCTTAAAAGGCTTCACTTGTCGAACAGTGGACCCTTGAGTTGCTGAAGTTTTCTTCTCGTTCCTGTCTCCACAGAGATGGCTGGGAAATGTCGCAAGCAGCCTCCCACTGCGCAAGATCCCCCGCAGCCGCCTGCCCCCCACACACGACGCTCGACAAGAGTGACTGCTGGTCAAGGCGGTTACACAGATCAGTTAGAAAGGGTAGCTGTTGCCATCGAGACACCATGCCAGCCACCTAGACGGAAGGTTAACCTGCCTGATGATGAGCCTGTCAATCTCATGGCTCCGACTCCTCACCGTCCTCAGAGGAAGGCCCCTCATCGTTCCGGCAAAGGTTTAAAGAAAAAGGTATGCATTTTTCCAGCCGTTTACGAAAAAAACTAATCTACATCCATGAAGGCCTCAGCGGCTCCACCTTCTCACCCAGTTCCCATGGTGCAGGCCGTAATGCCAGTCACTACGCATGCCACACCGGACGGTCGCTTCGGGTTTCAGGTTCCAGCACCTGTTCCAACGTTTGTGGGCTCTCAGTCAATTGCCGACTTTGAACAAGATCGTATTGCAAAGAAAGCGACTCGTCCAATGACAAGTGCTGAACGCAAGACATCGGGTGCTAACACACAGGCTCCTGGTCTGGACCATCCTCGTACGCATGGTGTGCGGCCTTCCCATTCGTCAGGCTTGAGGTCCAATGCCACGGCCCAATCCTCTCGCGGCACTCCCGAAGTATCACCACCGTCACACGTGAAGAGTCGGCAGCCACTATCTCGCCTATCAGCATCAGAGGAAACTTACCATGCTCCATCCAACAGTACCCCCTCCTCCCCCTTGTCTGAAGAGGATGACGAGAGCCAGCAATCAGCTGTTGTACATAATCAGTTATGGGATATACAAGAAGAGACGGAAGGGGGCAAAGAGATAGAAGAGGATGAAGAGAAGGAAGGGGATGACTCGGAGGAGGACGAGTTGGAAGAGGACAATTCGGAAAAGGACGATGAGGAAGAAGGAAAACAAGGGACCTCGGCTGTGCCGGTTGAGGAGAAGGATGGACGTATTCCTGGCAACCTGTTCGATGATGATGTTTTCACTCAGGCTCAGGAACTTGCCCTCGCCGATCCTGGTGAGCATTCTAGTTTCACGGTATAACTCAAGTTCTCATTTCTTGAAGACATAGATATGTATTGTGATCATGACGACGCTCCAGCTCGCCCTCAAGCAACTCAACGTGATGAGTCTACTAGTCAACCTTTCATGCGCCGCTCCTTACCCAGCAAGCGGATGACTGTCATTCCCCCACTCAATCCCAGCAATCCTCCAACACACAATTGCAACGTCAATCAAACGCTTGAAACAATGACCATTCGTCTACCTCCGGCCGCATGAACAAGTAAGTTGTCTCGCAGCCTTGTCCCTAGGTAAACCGTGTCCTCGCACTTACCCGTGTCCCCTAGTAGTCAACATCTCCCTGCGCATTCCCGCAATCCTGCACAACCACGTCGCCCCACACAATCTCACGGCCCTCGTGTACCGTCTCAGTCCCGCCCCCAAGTGGAATTGCAACAGCGGGCGCTCCTATCGCCACCTCCCTCCCGTTCGAACTCCGTTGTTGGTGACCCAGTCGCCAAAGCCGAGAGATCTCACCGACCAGGTGATGAAATGGTAGGTTTGAAGCTCGTTGGCTTCTGTAAACTGACTGGTTCTCAGATTGGCGTTGAGTATGACCTCCTCAAGCGTCATCACTCTACGAACGGGCGTCGTCGACCACCTTCGCCCACTTACCTTGACAGCGTCCGTTCAAATGGCACGGGCAAGTACAAGAAGGCTAGACAAGACCCCTCGAACGAACGTTCTGCGCCTGTCGATCCTCAGAGTCTGCCTCAAACTAATGAGACCACTGATGAACCAGCACAGGATCAGCCAGAGGGTCGAAAGGGCAAGTGGTCCGTTAATCCTAAGGGAACAAAGCTGGTCAAGCCAACTACCCTCGCTTTCTTCCCTCCGCTTTGGGTGAGGCTTCTCGATTTAGCGAAAGCAAGGATGCGGCTCTACATTTTGGTTGATGATGCATTCCCCCCTCTTGCGACTGCCATTGATGGGCCATGTCAAGAGTGTCTATTGGAAGCTATGGCATTTAACCAGGAGTCAGGTAACGACGAGCTCGAAGATGGTAAGTCTTACGCTTCCGACCATTTCATATATTCAGGCTCACATTTTATAGGGTATTTCCCTAAGTATAGACGAGAAATGGCTAGGCTGGTAAGTCAGGTACCCATAAATAAGGATATTGCTCAGTCCTTTCAGATCTACAACGACGCCCCCACGTTCCGGTGTGAAATCAAGAAGCTTGTCACGCACATCATACCCATTCACTACCAACTGTACCCCCGCTCGAGCGCAAGGACGGACGCTGAGCATCACCAGTCCATCCGTGACCAAGCGAATGCATTACTCGATAATTGGCTTTTCCTGTGCGGTGAGCCGGATGAACAGGTAAGTCATCTCCTGCTCTGCCTAGTAGTACGACTACTAACAGATTAACTGAAAGGGGAAAACGAGCAACTTCGCGCATGAATGCCTCAAATGTGTTTGCCTTGGTGTCTTCTACTCAAACACCTCGAAGTCGTTGCGTCAATTCCCAGACTTCCAAACCTATGTCCCATACAAGGTGCTCGTACTTGCCACTGCATTTGTAAGTCATTTCCTTTGGCTTTTTTTTCTCTTTCACATTCAATCTTGGTAGGTCCAAGTCGTACTTGGTGTCTTCTTGGACCATGGCTGTATGCCCCACCAATACAAGATCAACATTAGCAAGCTCAAGGATAGCTATGACAAACTCTACCGAAGCTTGATGCAGCTTGCAGCGGACGAGTACCACGGTGAGAAACTTGACAAGATGCTGGAGGACTGGGCGACACTTGGGATGTAAGTACTTCTCAATTATATATCTCAACTAACTAACATCCTTTACAGGACTGGCTACTCAGCAGCCGTAGTCACAAACACGGGCAAAGATGAAGCATTCATAGTCCTCGATTAGTTACTACATAGCAACATGCATCCCCCTTCTGAAATAACAGTTTTTGATGGTTCCGAAACATTGTGAATCTGTACGACGTTGCACAGTAGTGAACAGCTGTATACACATGTACATCACTGTCCGGACTCACTGTCTGGACAGCACCATAAAGTCGGCGAGGTCTGGATAGCACTGTGCAGTCAGCAAGGTCTGTACAGCACCGTGCAATCAGCGAGGTCGGCAAGGTCTGTGCAGGGCTGTGCCGTCAGCAAGGGCTCGTCGGCTCGATAGTGCTGTACACTCGGCAAGGTTTATGCAGGGCCGTGCCGTCAGCAAGGGCTTGACAGTGCTGTACAGTGGTGTATAGATAGCCAAAAATGTACAAATTTAATCAATATTATCTAAGATTACACACGGCAGAGGAGAATTACAGTCGGTGACATAACTATATAGTAACTGTACAGTCGGGACCTAATTGTGCTGCTGTAAGCAGTGTAACCTACTGGACAAGTCTGGACAGCTACCTTTGGAATTGCTGATGTACTAAGTTACGGTCCGGAGGCTACCGGATGACTTCACTTAGAAATGGAACGAATGTGATTGGAGGATGCGCGGTTGCCTTGTCCTGTCAGTCTAATAGACCGATGGTAACACAGAGGGCTGAATGCGATTGGAAGATGGAGGTACAAAAAGAACACAGTATTAAGTATACTACGTCCCGCGAAGGTTTTGAACAGGAGAGTCGATTTTTTTTTTAACCAGAGGTTCGGCGTTCTATAGCCTAGCTAGCCAGCACTACAACTGTACGTGTTGTATGAACGACGTGACGTACAGTAATCACGCGAACCGGGGACCGTATGTATCGTCTATCCGGGCTAGGGCATAGCGTGGGTATACCCTGGGGTATCCCAGGTAGTACCCACACCCATACCCACAGATATACCCACACCCACCCCGTGGGTGTGGGTTTCACCATGGGTGATGACAAATCAACCCGTGGGTAGACCCGCAGCGGGTCAACCCATGGGTCATGCATTGGAAAAGGGACTACAATGGACTACAATGGAGTAATATTATCCCAACCTGCCTCCAATCTCTGCTCCTCTTTCACCTCGGGAAGCTCACCCACCCCCTTCAAATCCTCCACCCTCACGAGCTTGTGTTGAAACCATGCGCCGAGACATAGCAGCGCACGGGTCGACTGCACTGACAACCCGGAACGGACATGTGAGAGCACAAGACGCCCACGGCTAAAGAGCCGCTCAACGTCGATTGAGGTTGCTGGAGGAATATATGAGCAGAAATCAAGCCCGTACTGATAGACTTACCAGGGATACTGAGATACTTGAGCGCCATCCGCGAGAGGCACGGATATGCGGCACGATGCTCGTACCACCAGGCAAGAGCGTCCGTGACATGCTCAATGTCAGCCCTTAAATACCTATCAATTTCATTGCGGCCATCTTTTAGTTTGGGGGGTGCTAGGGCAGGCATCTGGTCAAACATATTGCCGGATTTCTATAACTCAATGTTAGCAACTTGAAATGAATTTGTACTGTTAAATACTCACTGGTTGTTCTTCGAGCACCTCAATGTCGGAGTGGGGCGCCTCCAAATCATTAGCATACGAGTTTTCGAAACGTTGCCATACCAATCTCTCAGTAGTATCGACCCACTCGTCTGTCCAGTTCGCATCCTTGAAATACTCCAACTTGTGGCGAGGGTGTAGGACTGTGTCGTTTTAGTGTCTAACCTGTCATTTATACTTGTCAATTGACGCACCCATTGCAATTCTATACACTTCCGAGCTGTCCGTCAACGAGTAATAGTGATTGAGAGTTCGGAGGGCAATGGTGATGCTGGCGCGTATGGGGCGAGAAAGGCTGTCATTGCGTGCGTGTTGTCTGAGCTTGGCGTCCATGGCGTCCATCACCGGGATCACGGTAGTGAGGTTCGGTGTTGCTCTCAAGAAATACTCTGTGGCATCCTTGAGGATCTGGTGTGAAACGGTGTTACGGCGTAATACTGGTCAGTACAGCCACACCACATGTTTGCGACCGCACCTTCAGTACATTCCGCAGCTCGTCAAGCATCTCCCACTCGCAATCATCCAACTCGCATGGACGCAAACCCCAATCCCTATCCTGCGTGATTCCGTCTACTGCTTTTTGATGCCGCAACGAATAGTCGAGCATGTCATAAGTTGAGTTCCACCTTGTGGCGACATCTCGAGGCAAGTTCGTGATTGGCATTTTCAGCTCGTCAAGAATGTGCCGCCACTGTGGGAGCAGCTGTTACGGTCTACGAAGGGGGTACACTTTTTCCCTATTCTTTTGCTTGTCCTCGTCCTCCGCTTCTCTACAGACTCGTCCTCTTGCCATACGCAGCTGTATTCGTAGTGGAGTCGTCCTCCACATGTACCAGATACGCTCTCTCGATCGTCTTCCTCTTCCTGTCTCACACGGCGCCCCGCCCATACCTATTAGGACTTCCGTTCCGTCTCCGCCACTGTCACCTTATTCAGACTTCGTAAGGCAGTGGCATAGCCTTTCCTTTTTTATTCGCTATTTGCTATTTCGTGCTGCGCACTCATAGCCTCTTGCTGCGGATAGCTGCGCATTCAACTGCGCTTTACTGCGGATGCTGCGCATCCCATTTATATCCTTCATCTAGATTAGGGGCCTACCGTATATATAGTCGTCGTCTCTCCCTGTATTTCCCTAAGCTAGTTCTACGCAATACCAGCGTTGTTTCTACGCCTCACTTCCTCTGAGTTCCAGTGAATCCTTAGGATACCTGGAATAGGAGAGACCCGCTTAGGCTTCGCATCATCTCGAAGCTCGGCACTCGTCCTTGAGTTGAACTCCTCGCTACCTCGCTTATTCTTCGACCCGTATCGCAGCACGCTACGTCAAGACTACGCTGTGCGTTACAAAAGAACTAGCTTTTCCCCTTGTCCCTACTTTCACGTAGAGGACATTCCCCCACTCCGACATTTCCCGAATCGGCAGATTCAGAGCGCCTTCAGATTCCCCGCCACCCTCTCCACCCACCGTGTCTTCTTCCTCTTCCCCGCTCCCCCGCATCCACCTTCTTCCTGACGGACACCCGTTTCATATTGTCTTACCTGACCGATACTCCCCTCCGGATCGTGTCGCTCACTACAGACAAGTCCAACAGCAATTAGCGGAACTTAATAAGAGTCAAGGAAGAGACTCGGACGCCCTCCCCTCTACCTCTGAATTAGCTGCCCCTTCCACACCCGACGTTGTCCTTAGCGAGGACCCTCCTCTTGTTTTTCACGACCCTGACCCGGAACCGACCGCGCAGGAGGACATTGAACTTGACCCGGCTCTAGAAGACGAAATGGTTTCAGAAATAAAGGCCGGCCTTCCCGAGGACTTTTCCGGGGAGGCAGAGGATGCCAACAGATGGCTCCTCTCGATGAACGCGTACTTCACCATCAACAAAGCACTCTTTACCGACACAACAAAGTCCCTTACTTTCCTCAATAAAATTAGTAAGGGCCGGGGAAAGACATTTGCTGAAGGATGGTTGATGAAGCTGGCAAACTCGACTATCGCCAACAGTGAAAAGACCTTCGACAAGATTAAAGAAGCTTTCGAGACCGCCTTTTCCCCCTATGATGTAGCAGCCAAGGCAAGGATAGACCTTTCCAAACTCCGTCAATCTGCTGGAAAGGATACCGAGGGAGCGTGGAGCGATGGGTTTACCACCTACGCTTCGCAATTCCAACTTCTCGCCGAGAAGTCAGGTATCACTGACAAGCACGCCCTTGTGGAGTGGTTTATCCATGGCCTCAGCCCCAGACTTGCCACGATGATCCTCTCGTGCGACAAGATTCCAGACAGCTACCAGGACTGGATAAAGAAGGCGGGCCAGTTCTCTCAACAACTGAGAAGAATTGGAGACTTACGAAAGGGAGTGCCACACATACCGGCTCCCTCTCCTCGATCGCACAGAGACCCGTACGCGATGGACATAGATGCCGTACGCCTATCGCCGACTCAGCGCGCTGAGTATATGCGGAAGAATCAATGCTTCATTTGTCACCAGGTTGGCTGTAGGTCTTCCAACCACAAGGGATCCGGAACCGACCGGACCATACGTCCCCGCCCGACCACATCCTCCGGACGCACCGCACGTCCTACTTACAAAGTCCCGCAACGACGGGCACGGACCACCACCACAATGGAGGAGGATGATGAACTCTCGGCTTACCTCGAAGAAATGGGGAGCATCGAGAAAGGCGCCGCAATAAAGATCCTCAAAACTGCTTTCGGGGAGGGCAGCTCGTCTGCGGACGAGGAGGCTGGCTACCAGGCCATGGCTGAGGTAAGAACGGCCACTTACCAAGAGTGCCAAAAGGAAGCGATCAGGGCAGCACCACGAGCCAGGGCTGTACGATCTGGACCATGGAACAATAGGTTCTCCGCTATCGCGCCAGCAGAGCTCTGGGACGCCACCTCAGAGAAAGCCCAGGATCATTATCCTGGCACGTACCCATATGATGATGTCCAATCATTGGTGGACGCGGACGCAGCTACTCCCGAGGGTCAAGGGATGGGGCTTGGACCGCAACCTTCTTCACAAGAAACTGCCATCAGAAACACAGTCAGACACGGAATAAGAGTGGCACGGGCAGGAGTGAGTGAAGAGGCAGGGGCACTTGCGATATCTGGAACCGACCGGAACAAGTCGCTTGGACGTGGAACCGACCACGCCAACCCACATACGGCAAACAACGGTTTCTGTGGACACCGCATACAGACTACGTCTGGTTTCTGCGAAGGAGCATGTGAGATATCTGGAACCGACCAGGACACGTGGCTCAAAACACCTGGAACCGACCAGGGTTTTTAAGGGGCAGGGATGGGTCAACGTCATCTCTAGCCAATAACAATTTTTCTCATAGATTATCTCCAGTATTTGTATCGGGTGGTACTTCGCAATCCATATCTATTCCTGTCACCCTCTACCCACCCGATCGTACTGCGTTCAAAAGCGTTGACACAAAAGCCCTTATCGACTCAGGGGCAACCGGTTGCTTTATCGACTATGCTACGGTAGTGGCGTGCGACATTCCCACTACACGACTCAAGACTCCCCTGCGGGTGAGCAATGTTGATGGAACTCCCAACAAAAATGGCCTGATTAGAAAACAGGCAAGAGTAGTGATGAAACTCGGGGAAACGATAGAGACCCGTGATTTCCTTGTTATTGACTGTGGCAAGGATGACATCATACTAGGACTCCCTTGGCTCCGGGACACCAACCCGACCATAAACTGGGAGAAAGGAGCGGTTTGGATTAAAGAGACGGAACCGACCGTCACCAGCCGCGAAGACGAAGTGGCTGCGGCCCATACAATAAACGTCTTCAATAGGAAATGCCAGGTCACCAAACTACGCAAACGCAACGCTCTGTGGTGTAAGCAACGCGTCGACCCGCCGAAACGTGACCTGATGGTACCTGACATGGACCCGACCACGCAGCGGGAGGATATGCCGGAGCTCATACACTGTGAAGAGGATGAAGAAAACGAGCTGGACGGGCACTCCATTAAGAAAACTACTATATCGACATCTCTAGCCCAGGGGGCAGAGAAAACCAAGAAGGAACTCCCGCGGGACTTCCAGGACTTTGAGGACGTCTTCCAAAAGAAGGACGACGGTCCCCTTCCGCCCTACCGGTCGTTCGATCACGGCATAGATCTAGACAACTCATTTACACCAAAGGTTGCCAAGGCCTACCCGCTTAACCCTAAGGAGCGAGAGGCATGTAAAGATTTCATTGATGAACACTTGAAAGCTGGACGTATTCGCCCATCGAATTCCCCCATGGCTTCCCCGTTCTTCTTCGTCTCAAAGAAGGATGGTAATCTTCGCCCTTGCCAAGATTACCGGTATCTCAATGAGCACACCATCAAGAACGCATACCCTCTCCCACTCATCGGAGACTTGATGGATCAGCTCAAGGGATCTCGTTATTTCACGAAGATGGACATTCGCTGGGGCTATAACAACGTCCGGATCAAGACCAAAGACGCTTGGAAGGCGGCGTTCATTACGCCCTTCGGCCTCTTCGAGCCTCTCGTCATGTTTTTCGGCCTTTGCAACAGTCCTGCGACTTTTCAGTCGTTCATGGACTTTATCTTCAAGGATATGGTGGCGGAAGGATGGTTGATCATCTATATGGATGATATGTTGATCCACTCTAGGGATCTTGTGGAACATCACCAGCGAACGAGGCGAGTTCTAGAGCGGTTACGGGACAACTGTCTCGGCCTCAAGTTAGAAAAATGTACGTTCGACGCATCCTCGGTTGAATTCCTAGGGATGGTCGTCCAAGAGGGTATCATTGCGATGGACCCTACCAAGTTATCGGCAATCGCCACCTGGGAACCACCTACTTCGGTTCGCGCAGTTCGCTCGTTCATAGGGTTCTGCAACTTTTACCGCAAGTTTATTCCGAACTTCTCGGAAATTGCTAGGCCGATCTTGGATTTGACGAAGAAAGGGCAGCCGTGGTCCTGGATGCACGAGCAACAGAAGGCGTTCGACCTCCTCCGAGCGGCCTTCACATCTAAACCCGTACTTGCAATGCCGGATACCTCGAAAGACTTTTACGTCATGACAGACGCCTCGCTCACTGCGACCGGGGGCGTGCTGATGCAGAAGGATGGTAATGGAGACTTCCACCCTTGCTGCTACATATCCCAGACGTTCTCACCGGCGGAACGCAATTATGACATATATGACAGGGAACTACTGGCTGTCATCCGCGCACTCGAGGAGTGGCGGCACTACCTTACCGGCACCGGCCGGCCCGTAACTGTGCTCACAGACCACAAGAATCTGTGCTATTTTAAGGACCCCAGGAAGCTCTCTAGGCGGCAAGCTAGATGGATGCTTACGTTACAGGACTATGACCTCCTGTTCCAACATGTACCGGGCGCCAACATGGGCCCCGTGGACGCTCTCTCGCGCAAGGACGATATGGACACTTCGGGCGACAATGCCGAAGTGACCTTGTTGCCAGGGGAGCTATTTTTGAAACGGATCGACCTCGACCTCCAAGAGGCCATCGTCACATCCACTGCGGTGGATGGCTTTGTCATTGACCAGCTGCGCAAACTCCACGAGGGTACACCGGGGATTCCCCATTCCTCTATTCACGATTGGCGGTATGACGATGGTTTGCTCTATTTTAAGGATCGGGCTTATGTGCCTGAGGGCCACCGGAACGACCTCCTCCACATTCTCCATGATTCGCCTGCGGGTGGTCATGGCGGTTACTACCGAACCGTTAATGCGGTACAACGTGACTATTGGTGGCCAGGTCTGACGGCTTACGTCCGACGTTTCATCCAAGGATGTGCCGTCTGCCAGGCTAACAAGGTCAACACCCATCCCACCGTCCCTCCTCTTACCCCTCTTCCGGTCGCCTCCACTCGCCCTTTCGCAACACTTTCGGTCGATCTCATCACGGACTTGCCGCCGTCCAACGGATATGATTCAGTCATGGTCGTGGTCGACCATGGGCTTACAAAGGGGGTGATTTTCACTCCAACTCACAAGAGTGCGGACGCCTGCGGGGTCGCGCAGCTCTTTTTCGAAAAGATTTTCCCACGATTTGGCCTCCACGATAAGATAATCTCTGACCGCAGTCCGCAGTTCGCCTCGGCTTTTGCCCTGGAACTGGCGAGACTCCTGGATTACGATCCCCTTCTTTCTTCCGCATACCATCCGCAAACCGACGGAGAGACGGAACGGGTCAATCAGGAGCTAGAGACGTATCTTCGGATCTTTTGCCAAGGGGACGCCACCCGATGGTCGGATCTTCTACCAATGGCGGAGTATTGTCATAACTCCTCCGTGCATTCGGTAACAGGGAAGACACCATTTTCATTGATGATGGGGTATGAGCCGAGGGCCTACCCAAGCTTAGGAAAAACCACCTTCCTCCCCGCACTAGAAAAACGCCTTGGAGACCTCGATGAGGCTCGCAAGGAAGCCACTGCCGCCCATGAAAAGGCACAACGATACATGAGGGAACGCGTTTCCTCCCGCTTTAAACCATGGAGGGTCGGAGATAAGGTATGGCTCGAGGGCCGTAACCTGAGACTTCGATACCCATCTCGGAAACTTGCACCGCGCCGTGAAGGCCCATTTGAAATCACACAGGTAATATCACCTGTTTCGTACAAGCTGCGGCTCCCACGAACGTGGAAAATCCATAACGCCTTCCACGCCTCCCTTCTTACCCCATATAGAGAGACTGCGGAACACGGAGCAAATTTTGTTCCGCTTCCGCCAGATCTCATCGACGGAGAAGAGGAGTTTGAAATTGAACAGATCTTAGCCCATCGGGGCTCCGCACGTCGCCGCCACTACCTAGTCTCGTGGAAAGGATACCCGTCCTCCGAGAACACTTGGGAACCTGAGTCCAATCTTGGACATGCCGTCGCCCTACTCGAGGAGTATAAAGGCAGGGACCCCCTGGCCTTTCCTCCATCATCGTAACTCCCACCAGCCATCACTTTCGAGTTGAGCCGCCGCTCCTCCCATCTTGCCGTTAACAGAAATCCCTCTTGATGTCCCACTCGCTCAATGTCGCAGTACCCCTTCGACTCCATAGACTCCCCATCGTATTGCGCCGCATCCTCTACGCTTCCATACTCGAGAGCCCCGCCGCTGCCATCGCCATACCCTCAGTACCCGCCTTCAGAGACGTTCCGATACTCAAATCTCTGGTGGTCATCTTTCACACATACGCCACAGCCCGAACCGTCCACGCCCAGCTCTTCCCAGATGGGACCTTGCCTGTCTACACCGCAGCCATGGGACAGGCCATCCACGCCTCCAGAGAGGCAATCCTTGACGCCTGTGCCAACCATGGATTCGACGATGTCATTCGCGGACTCCCCGGTGCTATGTACATGCACGTACTGCGCCCAATCGTCCACTCCTTACCTACACACCTCCGACGATACTACTTGGATGACCGCCCAAACCACCCTTGGGACAACGACCCCTGGGCCAGAGATTATAGCCGAGGAAACGGATACTCCCCCGTCCCAATCTGGGACGATGACTCCACCGTCGCCCCCACCTCTACCCGTTCGCCCTCCGCGTCCTCCCACTCCTCATCCCTTATTCCCCTACTCGTCGCGTCCCCTTCTGAGGTCTCTCGCTCACCTTCCCGAAGCGGAAGTACTGGAGTTGTTGGAGGAGTTGGCGATTCTTCTGTTCCCGGTGCCGCCTTATCAGATGTTCTCTCCTTCCTCTCCTCCGTCCCACTCCGACCTCGAGGGACTCCTACCCCAGAACCCTCCAACGTACTCCCCACTCGAGAACACCCCTCCACTCCGACTCCCACACGAGGGAATAATCGTGCTCTCAAACGGAGTTACCGAACAATTCCGTACGGACTCGCCAGTTCCTCAGCAGGAGCTGTGGGGAAACGTGTTTCGGGAAATCGAGGAAAGTCGCAACAGACAACTCCGTTCCCCTCCTCCTCTCTTTCCAATGCTGAGGCCCGCGCGTCGACGCCCTTATCCGCGCCGGGTACTTCAGCCAATCCAATAGACGTGGATCGCTTCCCTTCTCCTCTTCTCCCCGCTACACCCACTCGTCCCACTCGTCCCCTTCGTTGTTTCACGTGCAACCAGACTGGTCATGTACGTGTCGACTGCCCTCATTACGAGTGCCCACTCTGTCGAATGACCGCTCCCGGCCATATCCAGGCCTGGTGTCCCCGACGCATCTGTCTTCTCTGTGGCGAATTTGGTCACAGCGACGAATTCTGCCCCAAGCGGCGCAACCCCCTCGACGACGTCGATCTCACAGACTACGAGGTCAACGAGGGAGACCAGAGCGGTTGATAAAGTCTCGCAGGTGCTTCGACCGTACGAAGGGGGTAATGTTACGGTCTACGAAGGGGGTACACTTTTTCCCTATTCTTTTGCTTGTCCTCGTCCTCCGCTTCTCTACAGACTCGTCCTCTTGCCGTACGCGGCTGTATTCGTAGTGGAGTCGTCCTCCACATGTACCAGATACGCTCTCTCGATCGTCTTCCTCTTCCTGTCTCACACGGCGCCCCGCCCATACCTATTAGGACTTCCGTTCCGTCTCCGCCACTGTCACCTTATTCAGACTTCGTAAGGCAGTGGCATAGCCTTTCCTTTTTTATTCGCTATTTGCTATTTCGTGCTGCGCACTCATAGCCTCTTGCTGCGGATAGCTGCGCATTCAACTGCGCTTTACTGCGGATGCTGCGCATCCCATTTATATCCTTCATCTAGATTAGGGGCCTACCGTATATATAGTCGTCGTCTCTCCCTGTATTTCCCTAAGCTAGTTCTACGCAATACCAGCGTTGTTTCTACGCCTCACTTCCTCTGAGTTCCAGTGAGTCCTTAGGATACCTGGAATAGGAGAGACCCGCTTAGGCTTCGCATCGTCTCGAAGCTCGGCACTCGTCCTTGAGTTAAACTCCTCGCTACCTCACTTATTCTTCGACTCGTATCGCAGCACGCTACGTTAAGACTACGCTGTGCGTTACAGCAGCCTTGTGGTCGAGTTAATGATCTTGTAACCAAGTTTACGGATCTGTGGGATGTTGGGTCATTAGTGAAGGTATGTTGCGAACGATGTTCATATACTTGCTTTGGCCAGCGCTAACTGCACAGGTCGAATTGATGTCCGCAGCTCTTTCCTCTCCTCAGGACTCAGCTGATCAATCTCATCAACCAATCCCTCAAGGTTATCATCTACCGCATCGTCTCCAACATCGTCTTCAAGTTCCGCCTCCGCCATCTCATCCATCTCTCGGAACATATGAATCTCTTCGCCGGTCAACTCGACATCCGCAAGTCGGTTCCCCCTTTTTACATCAAATGCGCGCAGCAAGCACTTAGCCACGAGGTTGGTCGTATGGAGGAAACACCGTGCGTGTCCTGCTCGACCACCATAGTTTGGGAGCTCACCACTCAACGTGTCGACCATTACAGTATTGCTCGAAGCGTTGTCACAGGTGATACAAAGAATCTGTATCACGGATCAGTGAGTAATTCATCACATTCGATCCATGCTGTTTACCTTCTCCGTCACTGAGAACTCCTCTAGAACCTTGCGGAAGGTGTTTGCCAGGGTCATCCCTGTGTGCGACTGTGCGACTTCGACGACATCCAATGGCATTGTCAGCACAGAGCCATTGCGCTCTAAGTGCACACATATCGCCACAAACGAACGGTGGTTCGGTGATGACCACGCGTCAGTGGTAAAGCTCAGACGGCCATTATAGTCCTGCCGCCAGTGGTAAGCAGGGACGCACGCCATCACGCGGACACGAGAACTAACTTACATTTAACATTTTAGCAATACGCTCCCGCGTGCGCGTGAAAACATGTCGAACATCACGCGACACTGTAAACTCGGAAGGTAAGTAATAATTTGGCCGCCCAGTCTTCATCAGAGACAAGAATGCTTGATCGTTGACTATTGTAAATGGCCGCAGTGCTTCGCTAACCCACCGCACAATCTCCATCCTGCAACGAGCACACTGTGTCAGTCCCGCGGCGTTGGCGCTACGACCTAGTAGCTAAGGCGTACCTCGTTTCGGTGCGTGTGTGTGGTATATTCGAGTAGGTCGCTCGTTCTTTGCCTTTGCGCTCAAATGACTGAGTAATCTTGCCGTTCTTTAGGATGCCTCCAACAACTTTGGTGCGAGCTTCGTTCGCGTCTTTTGCGTCATCCGCAGCACTGACGGGCTCATCTCCCCAGCATTTCCTAGCATGCTTGCGCATGTTGCCAGTTGATCTGGCATCTTTCGTATCGAGATAGCGCCGGATGGTCGTCTTGCAACTCCGACTTGCACACTTGAAGAGATGCGAGCGACGCCCGTTCTGCTCTTCGACGAGTGGTTTCGGTTCGAAGAAGGCGTATATAGGTGACGTCCACTCTTTCATCTGACGCACTGTTATTAACATGAATGTTAGTGCACCCTGTTGCCCCTTTCAACAATTACTAGGTGCGCACGCAATTGTTGCTCCGGACTGTCAATGATCTCAATGTCCGTGTCTTCAAGTTCAGGTTCGAGGTTTGTTGGATCACGTTGGGAGCCATTATTGGCTTCGGCGTTGCCGTTATCATTGCCCGAAGACCCCTCGCCCTCAGTATGAGACCCTTTTGATGACTTGGAAGCTGCTTGAGCTATATGGGGTTAGTGTGGGGTATCGGTTGTCGCTCGGCAATGTAATTACCTCCTGGTAGGGCCGTTCTTGCCTTCTTGAGAGGGTTTGCTGACGTGTTGTTTAGGTCATCCCCCTTGCGCCTCTTCGGGTTCTGGTCCTCGAGGCCAAGTTTGGCTTTTTCCGAGAGTTTGATGACTCGTTTAGGAGGTTTGGTAGTAGGATCAGACTCTGGCATAGGGAGTTATGTAGTGTATGTGTAGGTGGATGGATGTAAACCAGAGGCAATAAAATTTCATTGTGTTGTCACAAAGTGTTGTAAACAAAGTGTCACCCCCTATCAACCCATGGTGTGGGTATGGGTATGGGTTGGGGTACCACAAAACCAGACCCACACCCACACCCACCCAGTACCCATACCCACAACCCACGTGGGTATCCAATACCCATGCTATGCCCTAATCTGATTCATGGCCTCCTGAGAATATGGCCAGGGCAGTCTATTTATTCTCCACTTGGGCTATCCGCGCCATGAATGACTCGCGTGTTGTCATCTGAGTCCGAGTTGCTCGGATCAAACAGAGCGTGTGGCCCGGCATCTGTTGAGGTAGCCATATATCATCTTGCACTCGGTGTCTTGACTGTTGCGTGCGATTAAACACTGGATTATGATGACGAGCGGGTCGAACCATACTTGGAGCTTCAAGTACGATCAACACACTGCTGCAAGTCCATGTGAGCATATCTTCGTTACTGTAAATGGTCGTATCATCTCTCTCCTGTGCAATTGAGCAGCCTTCAGATAATGAAACTGGTGTGATCAGCACCGCACCACAGTGATACTGATGTCAGGCCATCGGCAATACGACAGATGAACATGACAATTGGCAAGTTGCGTGTCCCTTTGCCACACGAAATTCATCATTCCTGTTCGCCCTTGGATCGTTCAGCGGTGAAGCTTTGAAGATTATCCACGTGCTTTCCTCCCAGAATCGAGGACTGTCGAGGACCACATGGATTTTTAGACGCTCGTACCTCGATTTGGGTCCGCACCGTCGCCGGCAAGCCGTCCGAGGTGCCGGTCAGGTACCAGTCTACATGGACTCCGTTGGTGTTGAAGTTCACAACGTTCATTCCGTATCTTGGTCGCAGTATCATCTCCTGTGCAAATCAAACTTTGCGTGGGACAGTAACCCAGAGCAATGTGCCGTCTGCACCTCTTTCGCTTCTTCCATGATGCGCTCACAACAACGTCTGCTCTCCCAATTCGCCACGTCCGACAAGGAACTCGCGTCGGGTCTCGGACAATGTCTTGAAGCCCTCCGTCTCATCTCTGCCCTCCCGCGCGCCTCGCCCGCCTTTGTCAAATACACTTCCACCCCATCGCACACCACCAAAGCATTTGGCTGAGAACACCTCTCCCGCGTCCCCCTCCGCGTACGTCCATCGTCTCTCTCCTTCGTTCGACCCACCCATCGTCCTCCCATCAGACCTTGCTCACACTGATCAAGACCTCTTTCTCCCTCCCGGACCCATCTACGTCATCACCGTCCTCTTCTTCCACGAAGACGGCACATCGATCCGACGCCTGTGCTCGTCGACGAAGACTCGCGGAAAGAACTCCCGCCGTACATACACACGCTCCACGTCGAGGATGACCTCGAGCGTCCGTATCATCCCTCTGCGAGTGGGACTGTTTAGTTTGTCGGTGCGGGTGGAGACGGCCCAACGACTTCTTCGAGCATGACTTTCAGTTTGAGCGAGAAAGAGTCGGGACTCCACTTGACAGCATTGGCGTTCGTCCTGTCGTCGAATGCGGTTTCGATTAAGACGGGGAATGGAGGTATCCCCTCGTCCTCATTTGCGACCGCAATGTGACCGCAGATTCTTTTTTTCCACCTCCAATATAGCTGGGTCCCTTCATCCCTTGTTCGTCGTAATTGACAACCAGCTCACTTCGGGTCTCAGGAAATCCCTGGAAGCACTCCATCTCATGTCCGCCTTGTCCCCCTCCCCTCGTGCCTCGTACATATGTGTTAAATACATCTCTGCCACGCTGTCGACTACCAAGGCTTTTGAGCACCTCTCTCACGAACCTCTTCGTGTACGTCCATTGTCCATCTTGTCTTGACTGCTGATCAAATAATTCATATTTGACATTGACGCGTTATTGTTTGAGACGATCCCTCCGGAGACAATCCCCGCAAAACTGATGGTGCGTTGATATTATGTGGCGCAATGTGGGATTCGACAACGGGTATCAAAGATGGATGAAGACCGACCCGATGGGACATACAACGATCACAGGCATTGTGTCTGTATGCCACAACGTGTTTAAGGAACGACGCGGAACACCGAGATGATCCACCACAACTTTGTTCTCAAAAGAATCTGTTCGTATAGTACATATGGTGTAGCGCATAGAAAAAGAAATTTGCCAGTGCAATTCGCTAGTAGAGCCCGTCAATAGGTATTAAATATCAGTCACATCCAGCTTCCGGCTCTCCAATCTTTCATACTACTCCTCGCCCCCAATGGAGTCTTCGTTTAGTCCTGACCCAGGCACTCTACCCAATTCGAGATCACCCGAATTACCCGTGTCACCCTCCGCCTCAGGACCTTGCTGTCCACCTATGAGTACGACCGCAGAGACAGTCGTATCCGGACCGGCATTCGACCGTGGCTGCGCGCCGAACCCCGTGTCGATATGAAAGCGACCACGGATGTCGCGGTCATGTAATTCTCGTATGCCAATGATGAACCGTGGGATGAGGGTGTAAAATGTTATCGTGAGAGATATGAACAGGAAGAGCGTAGTATAAACGTTTTGAGTCCCGAGCACACCAATGATTTGGTAAAGAACATTCCTGTGAGTCGGGGCGAAGATGTTCGTCGTTAGTATTTGTGGGAGTGAATGTCAGGAGCACGAGCAAAGGTTGATGGGCAGGAAGGATAGGGGGAGACGAGAACGTACACGATGAAATAGAGAATTCCATCTCCCACTAATTTTTGCATATAGCGGTTGGGCTGCCATTGCTTTGTCGCTTTGTACATCTCAAATGACTGTTTCAGAGTTTGAGAGACAGCGAAAGTGACTAGCATAGTGGCGAGAACCAGTTGTGGTGCCACACGATATGCTGGGGTGTTGATGTACGAAACCCTGCAAGACGAAGAGTCGGAAACTTGGCCCACAACTACAATAACAGTGGTTTGCGTCACTAAAAGGAACAGGAGGATAGAGAGAATTGTCCTCGATCGATTCCACATTGCATAAACACGTAGAATCATCACCACTATGGCTCAAATCAGCATAGGAAAAGATGTGGTAAGAGGAAAAGTAACTCACAATCAGTTGCAGAAAGGAACATTATGAATGCACAGCCAGAAATAAGATACATTACAGTACCTTTGAAATATCAACAATTCAGTTTGAGATCGAGGACACAAGTCAATTGGTGTGCTTACATCTATTCGAGCATTATAAATTCAGGACTTCAGTGGCAATCAAGATACGCACGACTGTTGGAATTGGATCATTGGTGAGTGAGCAAGGTGTAAAATGGGAGATCAAACTGACTTCGAGAGAACCAGGAACAAAAGAAGTGCCATCTATGAGGGTCCTAGTTGAGATAATCAACATTATTCAGTGTCCTTGCACATACTGAGTGTGAAGGACCTGAGGATTGACCATGTCAGAAGATGTGCTACAGCTCGGCCAATAGACCTACGTAATCCAGCAAAGGCCAACATAACGGACCTAATGGAATAGTCAGTCCAGAACAATGGTCCAAACTGCACGAAAATTTTGTACACACGAGAACAAACATCGTGGAAACCCAGGTCCAGGGTCTGAGCTAAAAAGCATTGGTGACATTGTATCTGATTGATCTTAGGTAACTCCCTACCCAGACATACTCTATCTTTGTAAAGTGTCAGTGATCGACATGGAGTAGATGTGGGGAGGGGATGGGATACCTCTCTTGGGAAGGTGAGGACTGATTTTGACGTCGTGATGGTAATGAATACGGAATGCTTGCAAACGATCCACTCACTATAATCGTATACGGCAGCGGTGACCACGACGACTGTATTGGTGTATCAGACGTAGCATTAACGGAGTTACGAGTGACCATACCGAATACATAGTTGTTCAGAACGAGAGATTCCAAGGTGGTCTGTATGTCGGAGGACATGGACGATTCTTACAGTAACCAACGACTGAGAGCGTGGTGGAGCAGATGGCCTCCTAGTAGAGAATCGGGGGCAGTCTATTTATCCTCCACTCAGGCTCAGCCTGTCCGCGCCATGTTCCACCAAGATACGACATCATTACACCAGAAAGGACTTGGCGTCGTAACACTGGTTTAGGTCATATGATCGTGGTTCTCATCCTACCTGTGGACGAGACTCTTGATGTTTAGTTGCCGAAAGAAAGCTCGTCCTTACTCGGATCCAACAGAGAGCGTGTGGCACGGCGTCTGTCGAGGTAGCCATACATCTTGCACTCGGTGTCTTGAAGGCTATTGCGTGCAAGTAAAGACTGGAACGCGATGACGACCAGGTTGACCCACACTCTGATCAACACGCTGCTGCAAGGCCACGTGAGCGTATCTTCGTTACTGTAAAGAGAACAAAGGGATCAAGAATGACAAGCATACAGCACATGGATGTTGGCATTATGAAGTTCGCAATGTTCATTCGGTATCTTGGTCGTAGTGTTATTCAGTCATTGATCAGGCCACTGGCAGTACGCGTGACGGAAAAAGGTGACTCGGAACAATGCGCCGTCACGAAGTTCATTAATAATTCGTTCAGGGTGAACAGCCTTTTGAGAAAAGCAGTGCCAGCTTGATCGATAGCGATTTGGGGCCGCAAGTTCGATTCTTTTCGCTTCCTTCCACGACAAGCTCACAACAACGCCTTGCCACGTCCAAAAACGAACTCGCTTCTGGTCTCGGGCAATGCCTCAAAGCCCTCCGTCTCACCTCTGCCCTTCCCCTCTTTGCATGTCGAATACACCTCTACCCCATCGCCCATCACCAAAGCGTTTGGCAGAGAACAATTCTCCCGCGTCCCTCTCCTTCGTTCGACCCACCCATCGCCCCCTCCTGGACCCCATCTATGTCACCACCGCCCTCTTCTTCCGCGAAGACGGCACGATCGATCCGACGCCCCGTGCTCGTCGACGAAGACTCATGGAAAGAACTCGTGCCGTACGTACGCACGCTCTACGTCGAGGATGACCTCGAGCGTCTGTATCGTCCCACTCTACCGCCCTCTCTGTCAATGGGACCGTCGACAGTGTGGGTGTCGCGGGGGTGAGTATCAACGGAGACGGCCCAACGACTTCTTCGAGCATGACTTACAGCTTGAGCAAGAAAGGGTCGGGACTCACCTTGACAGCATTGGCGTTCGTCCTGTCGTCGAATGCGATTTCGATCAAGACGTGCAATGGATCCTCTCGTCTTCGTTTGCGGCTTCAATGTGATCGCAATTTCTTTTTTCCGCTTCCAGATATATCTGGATTCCTTCAACCCTCGTTCATTGTAACCGCCCGCTCTCCCAAATCGTCACGACTGACAACCAGCTCGCTTCGGGTCTCGAGCAATCCCTGGGAGCACCCTGTCTCATGTCTGCCTTGTCCCTCTCCCCTCGTAGATATGTCAAATACAGCTCAGCCACGTCGTCGACTACCGAGGCTTTTGGCGGTGAGCACTTCTCTAGCGACCCTCTTCGCGTACGTCTATCGCCAATCTTTAATTGCTGATCAGTTGATTTGTGTTTGACGCCGATGTGCCATCGTTTGAGATGATCCGCCCCCGGGAGACAATCCACGCAAAACTGGTATGTAGTCGCGTTGATCTTATGCAGCGCAAAGTGGGATTCGACAACGGGCCACCAAGCTGGATGAAGACCGTCCCGATAGGACACAAACGAATACGAGTAGTGGCCATCTGTACACTAATACACGTTTAAAGAAGGGTGTGGAACACCGATATGTAACCACCACCACTGTTTTTCCTCGAAAGAACACGCTCGTGTACATAGTATACATTTATCTCAGAGAAAAAGGAATTGCATGTGTCATTCGCTAGCAGAACCACCGCCAATAAATACCACTCGGCCTTATCCTCCAGCCCTCCGATAGACCCTACTCCCTGTCCCCAGTGGCCTGGGGAGAGCCTTCGTTCAACCTTGGCCCATGCATTGTGCCCAGCTCGAAATTGCCCGAGTCATCCGTGCCACCCTCCACATCGGGACCCTCAGGCTGGTTTCCGCCCACGAATACCATCGCAGACACGATCGTATCCGACCCGGGGTTCGACCGTGACCGCACGCCGAATCCAGTATCAATGCGAAAACGACCGCGGATGTCACGGTCATATAGCTCTCGTATGTCAATGATGAACCGTGGGATGAGGATGTAAAAGAATACATAACTGAATAAGTTCAGGAAGAGTGCGGTGTCGCTTGTTACAGGTGCAACTGCAGGGAGCACATAACCGATCTGGAAAAGAGCATTCCTATAAGTTGGGGTGAACATTTTCGTCGTTAGTATTTGTGGGAGCAATGGTCGATGAGCAGGATGGATAGGGAGAGATGAGAACATACACAATGAAATAAAGAACACCATCGCCCACCAGTTTTTGCATGTAGCGGTTGGGCTGCCATTGCTTCGTCGCTTTGTACATCTCAAACGATTGTTTCAGAGTTTGTGAGACAGCGAGAATGACTAGCATAATACTGAGAACCAATCGCGGGGCGGCATAATACAGAAAGAGTGTCGCTGGAATGTTATTGTACCAAAAAGTGCAAAACGAAAAGTCGAGAACTTGGCCAACTGTCACTGAGAAAGTGGAGGTTACGTGAAGCCGGGTATTGTATTGGTGCGTGCGGCGTGGTACATACCTGAGAGGTGAGTATTTGGGTTGTCGTATATTACATCCAAAACCACACCAATGATGGTTTGCGTCATGTAAAAGAACAGGAGGATTAAGAGAATTGTCCTCGATCGATTCCACATTGCATAAACACGTAAAATCATCATCACTATGTCTCACATCAACCTAGGAGGAGACGTGATTAGAAGGTAAAGTAACTCACAATCAGTGGCAGAAAGGAACACTACAAATGCCCAACCAGCTACCTGATATGTTACAGTACCTTTGAAATATCCACAACTCGGTTTGAGATCGAGGACACAAATCAATTGGCATGCTTACATCTATTTGGGCGTCATAAATTCAAGGTTTGAGTGGCAGCAATTAAGATACGTACGTCTGTTGGAATTGGATTATTAGTGGTAAGCAAGGTGTAGAATGGGATATGCAACTGACTTCGAGAGGGCCAGGAACAAGGGAAGTGCCGTCTGTGAGTGTACTGGTTGAGATAATGAAACTTATCGAGTGTCCTTAAACATACATAATAGGTTGGTCCTGAGGATTAACCATGTTAGAAGATGTGCTAAGCTCGGCCAATAGACTTACACAATCCCACAAAGACCAATGTAACAGACCTAATGGAACAGTCAATCCAGAACGAATGGTCCAACTTGAAACCACCCAAAAAGATTGTAGTACACACGATAACGAACATCGTGGAAACCCAGGTCCAGGGCCTGCACTGTGGAACCATTCAATGGGACGCTGTGTTTGGATAATAATAGGCAACAGCTTACCCAAATGTACTCTATCTTTGAAATGTGTCAGTCACCGATGTGAAATAGACGTGGAGAAGGAATGGGATACCTCTCTTGAGAAGGTGAGCACTATGGTTTCGACGTTGCAATAGTGATGAATAACAAATTATCGCTGGCGAATCACTCACTATAATCATATACGACAAGAGTGACGCCAGAGACTGTGCTAGTGTATCAGATGAAATATTAGCAGAATTATAAGTGACCCTACGGGATATATAGTTGTTTAGAACGAGAAGTTCCAAGGCGGTCTGTAGGCCGGAGGACATGAGATATCAGGCAAACGATGATGGCACCCAACGATTTGAGAGGGGTGGATTGTGTAGGCCTCCTGGAGAATATGGGGCAGTCTATTTATCCTCCACTCACTGGTAGGCTGTCCGTGCCATGAATGACTGTTCCACAGAGATATGGATATGGCATCATTATGCCAGAAAGGACTCGGCGTCGCAACACTGGATTTAGGTCGTATCACTATGGTTGTCATCCTACCTGTGTGGAAGAAAGCTCATACTTCCTCGGATCCAACAGCCTGAGAGAGCATGTGGCCCAGCGTCTGTCGAGGTAGCCATACATCTTGCACTCGGTGTCTTGACTATTGCGTGTAATTAAACGAATGTGATGATGAGCGGGCCGAACTATATTCGGTGCTTGAATGATCAACACGCTGCTGCAAGCCCATGTGAGCGTATCTTCGTTACCGAGAAGAGAACAAAAGGCATCAGACATACGAGTAACAACACCCTGACTTGCTTATCACATTGAACCATCTAAGTTGGTCTCGGGTCGTTATGTCAAGTTCGCAACGTTCATTTGGTATGATCGTATCATCATCTCTGTGCAAGCAGCCATTAGACAATGAGATTAGCGTGATCAACACCGCACCGCTACAGTGTTATTGATATCAGGCCCTTGGCAGTACGACGGATGAACCGTTTGATCATGCTAAAAGGTAACTCGGAACGACGCCCCGTGTACAGCAAGGTTTATAATTGGCAAGTTGATGGCATGTCCGTTTGCCACACGAAGTTCATTATTCCCGTTCATCTTTGATCGTTTAGGTGGTGAACAGCCTTCTGAGAAGATTATTTACGTGCTTGCTTGACCAACCTCCGAGGACCACATGGATATCATTTTAGACGCTCGTACCTCGATTTGGGTCCGCACCGTCGCCGCAAATTTCCTTCGCTTCCTTCCATGACGCGCTCACAACAACGCCTGCTCCCGCGCGCCTCGCCCGTCTTTGTCAAATACACCTCCACCCCATCGCCCACCGCCAAAGCATTTGGCAGAGAACACTTCTCCCAGTCCTCCTCCGCGTACGTCCCTTGTCCCTCTCCCTCATTCGACCCACCCATCGCCCCATCAGGCCGTGATCACGCTGATCAAGACCTCGTTCGCCCTCCCGGACCCCATCTACGTCACCTCCGCCCTCTTCTTCCGCGAAGGCGGCACGATTGATCCGACGCCCGTGCTCGTCGACGAAGACTCGTGGAAAAAACTCGCACCATACGGACACACGTTCCACGTCGAGGATAACCTCGAGCGTCCGTATCGTCCCACCCTACCGCCTTCTCTGCGAATAGGACCGTCGTCAGCGTGGGTGTCGCGGGGGTGAGTATAAATGGAGACGGCCCAACGACTCCTTTGAGCATGACTTACAGCTTGAGTGAGAAAGGGTCGGGCTTGACAGCATTGGCGTTCGTCTTGTCGTCGAATGCGGTTTCAATCAAGACGTGCAATGGATCCCCTCCGTCCTCGTTTGCGGCTTCAATGTGACCGCAATTTCTTTTTTCCGCTTCCAGATATATCTGGATCCCTTCATCCCTTGTTCATTGGAATCGCTTGCTCTCCCAAATTGTTACGACTGACAACCAGCTCGCTTCGGGTCTCGAGCAGTCCCTGGGAGCACTCCGTCTCATGTCTGCGTTGTACATCTATGTCAAATACATCTCTGCCGCGTCGTCAATTACCGGGGCTTTTGGCAGTGAGCATCTCTCTCGCGAACCTCTTCGCGTACGTCCATCATCCATCTTGTCTCGATTGTTGATTAGTTATCTTATGTTTGATACTCACATGCCATTGTTTGGGGCGATCTACCCCGGGGAGACAACCATCGCAAAACTGGTGGTGATAGCGTTGATATTATGCAGCGCAAGGTGGGATTCGATGACGGGCAGCCAAGCTGGATGAAGACCGACCTGATAGGACACAAACGAACACAGGTACTGCATCTGTGCGTTTGAAGAAGTGCATAACACCGGTATGATAGCCGCCACCTTTATCCCTCTAAAGAACACGCTCGTGTACATAGTAAACATTTATCTCAGAGAAAATAAATTGCATGTGTCGTTCGCTAGCAGAACCACCGCCAATAAATACCACTTGGCTCTATCTTCCAGCCCAGACCCTACTCCCTGTCCCCAATGGCCCGGGGAGAGCCTTCATTCAACCTTGACCCATGCATCGTGCCCAGCTCGAACCCACCCGAGTCATCTGTGCCACCCTCCACATCGGGACCCTGGTTTCCGCCCACAAATACCATCGCAGACACGGTCGTATCCACCCCGGGATTCGACCGTGACCGCACGCCGAACCCGGTATCAATGTGAAAATGACCGCGGATGTCATGGTCGTATAGCTCTCGTATGTCGATGATGAACCGTGGGATGAGGAGGTAAATGAACAAGTAACTGAATGTGGTCAGGATGAGTGTGGCGTTGTTTGTTTGGGGTACAACTGAGGCGAGCACATTATTGATTTGGAAAAGAGCATTCCTATAAGTTGGGGCGAATATTTTCGTCGTTAGTATTTGTGGGAGCAAAGGTCGATGGGCAGGATGGATAGGGAGAGATGAGAACATACACGATGAAATAAAGAACTCCATCGCCCACCAGTTTTTGCATGTAGCGGTTGGGCTGCCATTGTTTCGTCGCTTTGTACATCTCAAACGATTGTTTCAGAGTTTGTGAGACCGCGAGAATGACTAGCACAACACTGAAAACCAATCGCGGGGCGCTATAATACACAGAGAGCGTCGCCGGAGTGTTATTGTACCAAGAAGTGCAAAACGAAAAGTCGAGAACTTGGCCAACTGTCACTGAGAAGGTGGAGGTTACTACGTGAAGCCGGGTATTGTATTGTTGCGTGCGGCGTCGTACATACCTGAGAGGTGAGTATTGGGGTTGTCATATATTCCATCCAAAACCACAGCAACAATGGTTTGCATCACGCAAAGGAACAGGAGGATTACGAGAATTGTCCTCGATCGATTCCACATTGCGTAAACACGCAAAATCATCATCACTATAGTTCACATCAACCTAGGAAAGCCATAATTAGAGAGAAAAGTAACTCACAATCAGCGGCAAAAAGAAGCACAGCGAATGGCCATACAGACACTTGAGATAACACTCTACCTTCATAGTATCCACATCTCGTTTTGTGGTTGTGGACGCAAGTTAATTGGCATGCTTACATCTATTCGAGGATTATAAATTCAAGGTTCGAGTGGCAATCAGGATACGTACGTCTATTGGAATTGGATCATTGGTGGTGAACAGGGTGTACAATGGGAAATGAAAAACTGACTTCGAGAGGGCCAGGAACAAAGGAAGTGCTGTCTGGGAGTGTACTGGTTGAGACAATGAACCATATTTACTAGTGTCCTTGAACGAACCGAGTGCGTCGGTCCTGAGGATTGACCATGTTAGAAGATGGGCTACAGTTCGGCCAATAGACCTACACGATCCAGAAAAGACCGATGTAACGGACCTGATGGAAAAGTCAGTCCAGAACAATGTCCGAATTGCCCAAAAATATTATACACACGACAACAAACATCGTGGATACCCATGTCCAGGGTCTGAGCTATATTTAAAAAAGTATTGATGACGTTCTATCTGATTGATATTGGGCAACTCCTTACCCAGATATATTCTATCTTTGAAACTTGTCAGTGATCGACTAGATGTGGGGAAGGGATGGGTTACCTCTCTTGAGAAGGTGATGACTGTGGTATTGACAATGCAATAGCGATGAATGCTGAATGATCGCCAGCGAAATACTCACTATAATCATATACAGTGACAGTGACGCCAGCGACTGAGCTGGTGTATCAGATGGATTATTAACGGGGTTACAAACAACCGTACCAGATGTATAGTTGTTTAGAACGAGAAATTCCAAGGCGGTCTGTATGTCGGAGGACATGGGGTGTCAGGGAAACAATCACAATTCTTACGGTAACCAATGATTGAGAGTGGGATGGGTCGTGTATGGCCTCCTGGAGAATTGGGCAGTCTATTTATCCTCCACTCAGGTTGTCCGCGCAATGACCGTTCCACCAAGATGCGGCATCATTACGCCAGAAAGGACTCGCGCAGCACTGGGTTGGGTCGTATGATTATGGTTGTCATCCTGCCTGTGAAAATGACTGTCGAGGCCATACATCTTGCACTCGGTGTCTTGACTATTGCGTACAATTAAACACTGGGATGTGATGACGAGTGGGCCGAACCACAACTCGGAGCTTGTATGATCAACACGCTGCTGCAAGTCCATGTGAGCGTATCTTCGTTACTGAAAAGCGAACAAGGGGATCAAGCATACAGCATATGGACGTTGGCGTTATGAAGTCCGCAATGTTCATCCGGTAATATCTCATCTTGGTGGTATCATCTCCTGTGCAAAGCAGCCTTTAGAATGAAATTGGCGTGATCAACACCGCACCGCTACAGTGTTATTGACATCAGGCCATCGGCACTGCGGCAGTACGACGGGAAAAGGTGACTCGGAACAATGCGCCGCCTACGTACAAGCAAGTTCCATGTCTCTTTGCCACGCACTCCATTCATTCCCGTTCGTCCTTGAATCGTTCAGGGTGAACAGCCAGCTTGATCGGCCTCTCTCGAGGATATCATTTTAGATGCTCGTACCTCGATTTGAGTCCGCACCGTCGCCGCAAATTTCTTTCGCTTCCTTCCATGACGCGCTCACAACAACGCCTGCTTCTCCCAACTCGCCATGCCCGACAACGAACTCGCTTCGGGTCTTGGACAATGCCTCGAACCCCTCCGTCTCATCTCTACCCTTCCCCGCGCCTCGCCTGTCTGTGTCAAATACACCTCTATCCCATCGCCCATCACCAAAGCGTTCGGCAGAGAACACCTCTCCCGCGTCCCCCTCCGCGTACTTTCCTTGTCCCTCTCCCTCGTTCGACCCACCCATCGCCCCACCAGACGCTGATCAAAACCTCCCGGACCCCATCTACGTCACCACTGCCCTCTTCTTCCGCGAAGACGGCACGATCGATCCGACGCCCGTGCTCGTCGACGAAGACTCGTGGAAAGAACCCGCACCATACGTGCACACGCTCCACGTCGAGGATGACTTTGAGCGACCGTCGATCTCCCCCAATTTTCTCTATCATTCTTACTGGGATATCGTTCTGGGGCCCACTATGAACGACCCGCCGCCGTCGTTATCGCTGGGCACGGCCTTGAGTTTGAGTTTGAGTGGTAAAAGGTAACGTCTGTATGCAGTCGCCGAATGCAATTCTAATGAAGACGGGAAACAAAGACTTCCTTGAGGCTGGCCATATGATCAGGATCAGCTTATACGGTCGCGGTCACAACCTCGATCCTTGTCGATCCCCTTGAAGGCACAGACACAGTAATGATGCCTATTCTCCCAATTCGTCGCAACAGACAACAAACTCTCTTCAAGTGCACCTCTGCCGAGAGCGCCTCTCGTGTTCCTTTCCGCATATGCCCGTCATCGTTTCATCCCTTCCTTTAAATCGATCTACCTTTCACGCTGATGCTTGCTGTCGTTTGAAGAGATCTACCATAAAGCAGCAATGCACGCAAAACCGTGGTTATCATCTAGCGCAACATGGAGTCTAACGAGTTACACTCTATGATTCAGGGAATTGAAGAGATATGCCCCCCCCCGCTCCAACGGCAACATTACGATACAACCGATCATAAGCAGTGCGTCTGTACGCATTTTGGAAGGGGCGTGGAACTCTGAGATAATCTCACCACCTCTTTTTCTTGAATACATTTATCTAGTAGCACACAGAGAGGAATTGCATGTTATCGTTCCCTAGCAGAGCCACCGCACATAAGTACCAGTTTCCCTCACCTTCTAGCTCTCTGGTCTTTCTCCCGTAGACCTCACTCCCTGCCCCCAACGGCAGAATCTTCGTCCAATCCTGACCCATACACGCTACCCATTTCGAGATCGCTCGAGTTATTGGTGCCGCCGTGCACCTCAGGTCCCTGATTTCCGCCCACGAATACCATCGCAGACATGGTGATGTCTGGACCGGCGTTCGACTGTGATACCACACCGAACCCGGTATCAATATGGAACCGACCACGGATGTCATGGTCATATAGCTCCCGAATGCTGATGATGAGTCGTGGGATGAGGGTGTAAAAGAGTATATAAAGGAATACGGTCAGGAACAGTATGATGGTGCTTGTTGGAGCTGCAACTGAGGCGAGCACATAGTCGATGTGGTAAAGAACGTTCCTATAAATTGGGTGAACATTTGCGTCGTGAGCATGTGTGGGAGTAAGCATCAGGAGCACGAGCAAAGGTATAGGGGGAGATGAGAACATACACGATGAAATAGAGAATGCCGTCTCCCACTAGTTTTTGCATATAGCGGTTGGGCTGCCATTGCTTCGTCACTTTGTACATCTCAAACGACTGTTTCAGAGTTTGTGAGATAGCAAGAATGACCAACGTAGCAGCGAGAGCCAATCGCGGTGCAACGCGATACATTTGAACTGTCGCCGGAATGTCAATGAACGAATTATGGCAGAACGAAAGGTTGAGAACTTGGCCGGTTGTCACTGAGAAGGACGTGAGCCCAATCATTGTATTGGTGGCATGCAATTTGATACATACCTAAGATGTGTGCAGGGTTGTCGTAAATTCCATCCCAAACCACAACGATGATGGTTTGTATCACGTAAAGGAAAAGGAGGATAGAGAGAACCATCCTCGATCGATTCCACATTGCGTAAACACGCAAAATCATCACCACTGTGGCTCGAATTAACACAAGAGAAGCTGTGATTAGGAGGGGGGAAAGTAACTCACAGTCTGTGGCAGAAAGGAACACTACGAATGCACAACTATATATTACAAGCAACACTCTACCTTGACAGTATCCACATCTCGTTTTGAGATTGCGGACGCAAGTAAGTTGGCATGCTTACATCTATTTGCATTATGAATTCAAGACCTGCACCGAAATTGTTATACATACGTCTGTTGTAATTGGGTCATTAGTGACGAGCAAGGTGTAAAATGTGAGAATAACTGACTTCTACAGGACCAGGAACAAAGGAAGTGGCGTCTGTGAGTGTACTAGTTGAGATAATGAATCTTGTGAGTACCCTTGAACATACAGAACGCGTAGGTTCTGAGAATGGAGCATTAACCACGCGAGAAGATGTTCTACCACTTGGCCAATAGACCTACATAAGCCAGCCGAGACCGATGTAACGGACCTATCAGAACAGTCAGTCCAGAGCAAGTGGTCCGAACCGCCCAAAACGATTGTACACACCATAACATACATCACAGAAACCCAGGTCCAGGGTCTGCACTGTGAAAACATTGGGGACGTTGTATTTGGATGATAATGACCAGCTCCTTACCCAAATGAACTCTATCTTTGAACATCGTCAGCGATACGAAATAGACGTGGAGAAGGAATGGGATACCTCTCGTGAGAAGGTGAGGACTGGTTTTGACGTCACAATGGTGATGAATACGGAATGCTCGCAAACGATCCACTCACAATAATCATACACGATTGCAGTGGCTAACACGACTGTGTTAATGTATCAGGCTTATCATTAACGGAGATATGAATGACCGTACTGGATAGATAGTTGTTTAAAACAAGATTTTCCCAGACGGACTGTATGTCGGAGGACACGAGATATCAGGCAAACGTTGATGGCAGCCAATGAGTGAGGGTGGGTGTATTGTGTGTGGCCTCCTGGAGAATCGGGGGCAGTCTATTTATCCTCCACTCCGAGTCAGGCTGTCCGCGCCGTGAATGACCGTTCCACCAGGTACGGCATCATTACGCCAGAAAGGACTCGACGCTCAACACTAGGTTTGGGTCGTATGAGTATGGTTGTCATCCTAGCTGTGAAAGAGACCCTTGATTTCTAAACACTGGAAAATGCGCCGGGCCCAACCACACTCGGAGCTTGTATGATCTTGAACATGTGAGTGTATCTTCGTTACTGTAAAGAGAACGAAGGGATCAGGCAGGGACGTTGACGTTACAAGGTCCATGGCACAATGTCCATTCTGTATCTTTGGTCCTATCGTCTCTCTCCTGTGCAAAGCAGCCTTCAGATAATGAAACTGGCGTGATCAACACCGCACCACAGTGATGTTGATGTCAGGGGATGAACATGACAATTGGCAAGTTGCATGTCCCTTTGCCACACGAAATTTTGGATCGTTCAGCGGTGAACAACGCGGCCTTTTGAGAAGATAATCCACGTGCTTCCCTCCGAGTCGAGGACCACATGGATATCATTTTAGACGCTCGTACCTCGATTTGGGTCCGCACCGTCGCCGCAAATTTCTTTCGCTTCCTTCTCGGACAATGTCTTGAAGCCCTCCGTCTCATCTCTGCCCTCCCGCGCGCCTCGCCCGTCTTTGTCAAATACACCTCCACCCCATCGCCCACCAAAGCGTTTGGCAGAGAACAATTCTCCTGCGTCTCCCTCCGCGTACGTCCACCGTCCCTCTTCTTCGTTCGACCCACCCATCGCCCCCTCCCGGACCCCATCTATGTCACCACCGCCCTCTTCTTCCGCGAAGACGACACGATCGATCCGACGCCCGTGCTCGTCGACGGAGACTCATGGAAAGGACTCGTGCCGTACGTACGCACGCTCTACGTCGAGGATGACCTCGAGCGTCCGTATCGTCCACGACTTCTTCGAGCATGACTTACAGCTTGAGCGAGAAAGGGTCGGGACTCAACTTGACAGCATTGGCGTTCGTCCTGTCGTCGAATGTGATTTCGATCAAGACGTTCAATGGATCCCCTCGTCCTCGTTTGCGGCTTCAATGTGACCGCAATTTCTTTTTTCCGCTTCCAGATATATTTGGATCCCTTTATCCCTCGTTCATTGGAATCGCCTGCTCTCCCAAATCGTCACGACTGACAACTAGCTCGCTTCGGGTCTCGAGCAGCCCCTGGGAGCACTCCGTCTCATGTCTGCCTTGCACATCTATGTCAAATACATCTCTGCCGCGTCGTCAATTACCGGGGCTTTTGGCAGTGAGCATCTCTCTCGCGAACCTCTTGGCGTACGTCCATCATCCATCTTGTCTCGATTGTTGATTAGTTATCTTATGTTTGATACTCACATGTCATTGTTTGAGACGATCTACCCCGGGGAGACAACCATCGCAAAACTGGTGGTGATAGCGTTGATATTATGCAGCGCAAGGTGGGATTCGATGACGGGCAGCCAACCTGGATGAAGACCGACCTGATAGGACACAAACGAACACAGGTACTGCATCTTTGCGTTTGAAGAAGTGCATAACACCGGTATGATAGCCGCCACCTTTATCCCTCGAAAGAACACGCTCGTGTACATAGTATACATTTATCTCAGAGAAAAAGGAATTGCATGTGTCATTCGCTAGCAGAACCACCGCCAATAAATACCGCTTGGCTCTATCCTCCAGCCCTCCGACAGACCCTACTCCCTGTCCCCAATGGCTCGGGGAGAGCCTTCATTCAGCCTTGACCCATGCATCGTGCCCAGCTCGAACCCACCCGAGTCATCCGTGCCACCCTCCACATCGGGACCCTGGTTTCCGCCCGCGAATACCATCGCAGACACGGTCGTATCCAGCCCGGGATTCGACCGTGACCGTATCCCGAACCCGGTATCAATGTGAAAACGACCGCAGATGTCATGGTCATATAGCTCTCGTATGTCGATGATGAACCGTGGGATGAGGAGGTAAAGGAATATATAACTGAATGCGGTCAGGATGAGTGTGGGGATGTTTGTTTGGGGTGCAACTGCGACGAGTAGAGTATCGGTTTGGAAAGCAGCATTCCTATAAGTTGGGGCGAACATTTTCGTCGTTAGTATTTGTGGGAGCAAAGGTCGATGAGCGGGATGGATAGGGAGAGATGAGAACATACGCGATGAAATAAAGAACTCCATCGCCCACCAGTTTTTGCATGTAGCGGTTGGGCTGCCATTGCTTCGTCACTTTGTACATCTCAAACGATTGTTTCAGAGTTTGCGAGACAGCAAGAATGACTAGCATAACACTGAGAACCAATCGCGGAGCGGTATAATACACAGAGAGTGCCGCCGGAGTGTTATTGTACGAAAGATCGCAAAACGAAAAGTCGAGAACTTGGCCAACTGTCACTGAGAAAGTGGAGGTTACGTGAAGCCGGGTATTGTATTGGTGCGTGCGGCGTGGTACATACCTGAGAGGTGAGTATTGGGGTTGTCGTATATTACATCCAAAACCACACCAATGATGGTTTGCGTCATGTAAAAGAACAGGAGGATTAAGAGAATAGTCCTCGATCGATTCCACATTGCGTAAACACGCAAAATCATCATCACTATAGTTCACATCAACCTAGGAAGAGACATAATTAGAGAGGAAAGTAACTCACAATCAGCAGAAGAAATGAACGCTACGAATGGCCATATAGACACTGGAGCAAACACTCTACCTTTAAAGTA